>JAQFYM010006053.1:0-12271 GCA_034694785.1 Agrenia bidenticulata
CTGTTTTTGTACTTTAGTTACATATAATTATACTTCAAAACTATGTTTACCCAGTCATTGTTGTTTTGTGTGGTCTCCACCGTTTTTGAAATGTAAAAAAAACTTTTTTCGTTTTTTTTGACAATATGAAAACATAAAAATCTTTGTAAAAAAAATCAAATTTACTGAGTGCTGATGTGCTTAAAAAACAACAATATGAATGTAATAAAGTTATCAAATAAATCAATATGCCTGCATGATTTTTTTTTGAGTTCAATTAGTTAAATTTTATATCAATGATTAGAATACATGTAAAAAAAACATTAGCTAAAAACAAACGTATATCTAGATCACAACTGTTCGGTACATCTGGCTTGTTGCGTACAGCTTTTTTGTTGCACGCCAAGCCTAAAAATATACTTTGTATTGTATTTTTTGTTTCTTGTAGATGTTTTGTAAATTTTGAACCCTTCAGATGGTACGGTATACAACAAGACTTAGCATATTGCACTTACTTTACAAAAAGAGCAATTTATTATGCAGCTTTCTTTCTTTCAAAAACATAAGGGTGACATTCGTAACTTGTGCATCTAAATACCCTACAAGTTTCGGTTTAGGATTAGAAACATAGCAACACGAACTAAATTTATGTGCAACTATATATTAAAAAACCGTACCAAAACTTGTTTATGGTCGCAAAACACTTAATAAGTTTTTTTCTACTAGCGTATACATATTATTAGTTTCTTAAGAGCAGATAAATTAACAAAAATTAATCCAAAAAATGAAAGTTGATAAAATGGTAAAGGTAGATGTAAAGAAAATATCAATTTGTTGCTTTTCATTGTAAACAGAATTATTGAATCTTTATAGTATTTTCGATTGTAGTATTATATTATTAAGTATGCAAAATGAGCAAATCTAGTATTTTTTAGTCTTGGGATATAGCTTAGTGGTACTAAATAAGAGGCTCATGAATAAGTCAGAGTCCCATCCCCCTTAGAAAACAAAAAAAGGCCAGATATTGGTACTTTAAGTTTCATAAAGGAGAAAAAATTTTATGCTACCCCTAGAAATCCATATCTACATTTGCGCAGGATTTAGCATATTGTTTTTACTCCTTAAAAAAAATACACCTTAGGTTTTTTTTTTTTTTTGCTTCGATAAGGGGCCCATAAAAAATTTGCCCATCCGGGCCCAGCTTTGTTTTTTGGGAAGCCCTGATAATACGCACCCCAAATAATTTTATTTATCTTATACCCCTAGATTTTCCTTTTTGAAACTTTGAATCTTTTGAAAAAAACAAATATATCGATATAAATAAGTAAATTAACGACCAACTTTTTTTTATTGTTGTAAAAAAAATAAAAAGACACTTTACAAACAAACCTTCACCGTTATATTTTTGGTTTCTTATTTGGAAACAAATTTTCAAAAATACAAAAACCTGTAAAAGAACATGAATGAAAATCCGTTTTTCGTGCGTTTACTTGTTTTTTGCATCTTTATTGATGTTAAGGTATTCCGTTAAGTTGTAAAACAGTTTATTTTCAGCCAATAAAAGCATTATACTCAGATTGGTCGTTACTAGTAAAACACAAGAAGAGACTGGTACTGTAGCAAAAAAAAGACACTATGCTCAAAGCGGATTTCGTGGATTGGAAAAAAATAATTATTTCATGTGTGTACTAGAGTTTACAATAAGTCGGATTCACAGATTTTGGTTCGTTTTTTGTCGCAGAGCTTTTTTTGGATTCATACGATACCATGCAGATTTCGTTTAAACCACAGTGCTTTTAGGTTACATATATTTTTTACGAGTTTTAGTGTAGATAATCTACAATTTAGACAGATTTCGGATCAAAAACGAACTAGCAAGCTAGTACTTACCCCATTTTTGTCGTTTTTTTTGATGATAACTGTTTAAAGTGGTATACAAAAACAGCCGTTTTTTTTCAACTAAAGTGATGTGCTGTATTCATACTTCAGTTTAGTTACAGGTACTCCGGAAACTGAGTACGTAAAAAATAAGTCTGTGATGTTTTTTTCTATAGGTGGTTGTCAGTAATTACAAAATTTATGAATACAAGCAACAGTTTTTACACAAAGTAGACGAAAAAAAAACTGTGAAGCCAACGCAGACATGCTCTTTACAGTTAAAACTAGTATTTAATTTGTTGAATAAATAATTCATACAATTACATGGTAAATTTTTTTACTAAATGACGGTACGTAAAATACAGTTTTCTGGTTTTTTTATGTAGGCACTCTTGGTAATTTTACGTTTATTATTGCAATCATTACAAAAAATACACTGGATTTGTCACGCAGTCTTTATAGCAAAATGCCTGTTGTAAAAAACTTATTACATTATTGCCCGATTCCTGTTCACCCTTGTATAAGCAAAAATAAAAAAAAAAACTGTACAGCTATTAAAATTTATTACTAATAACTTTACGAAACACGCTTTCGACAACGAAAAGGTTAAGATCTTTTAACCTAGAAAAAATATACAGGCAAACATGTAATATTACAGTAGTCCACACATACTAGCGGTTTTGATCTAATAATAAACTAAGTGAACTGACATTACAACAAAGATACTTACATAAAAAAAACAAAAAAATTATTTTAATAATTACAACTAGGGAGTAACGGGTTGGTAGGAATTTATTTTAAGGCCCCTTAAAACAAAATACTGTTCTTTAAAAATAAAAAAAAAATATTGAATAATGTTATATTTTACATTCTAAGTATAAAAAATGTTTTTTTTTTTGCAATTTTTGATGTTTGCCGTCAAGTTATTTTTACCGACAAAAATTAATCTTACCACCCCTGATTTATAATGGGTCGAAAAAAGGGATCAATCTCTAAGAAAAATCAGTTATAACAAAGTATGTTAATAAGTCAAATTGTTGCAAGAAATAAAAGAAAATCAATATAGATGTGTTGTGTGATTAAATACATTTATCATTCCTAAGAAGCAAGGTCTTTTCTAATTCAGAAAGCATGAAAAAAGCAGTAAACATGGGGAAAGTATCACATTTTTGATAATTATAGAAAAAAAACTAGTAAATGTAATTTGAACGTAGAAATTATACATAAAAACTTTGTCAAAACTTTGTCAAAACCTTTATATTCTGTGGAATTCCTTTATTTTCTTGCGATCATGTTTTAATACAAACAATTTTTATGACGAGCTTTTATATTAAACTATACTATAATCAAACATATCCAACAATTGTAATGCCAAAAATATCAGTTAATTTACAGAACAAAAGGCTTGTAGATCCATATGGAAAAAAAATTTGCAACCTATTATGACGATACAACGTGTCCTAATGGCCTATTTTCAATAATATATTTTTTTAAACGCTTGAAATACATCCGACTGACTTTATTTTATCAACTAGTTTGAATACAACAAACTAATTCTGAAAATGGAGAGAAAGCAATAAGGTGTGTTCTCGGCTATCTTACTAGATCAATAGCAGATAACAGCAAAAAAAGGTTTTTAATACGTGATGGAGCCAAATATTGTTCAGAAGTTGGTAAAGAATTTAAAAAAAGATTTTCTTGAAATGAAGCACTTAATTTGCATTTCTCTAACTTACATTTATTGGCTGAGAAAATAGAAAGATGTATCCATTTGCGAATGATTTTATTGCTGTATTGCAAAAGATAAACGTGAAAAACAAGACAAATCAAATAATCATGAAAGAGATTAAGGGATTATAATTTGTTTAAATTTTTAGTTCGTAACTCGCTGGGAAACGATTCATGTACGCTGCAGTTCAACTTATACTAATTTTTGGTACCATTAAGTATTAAATTGTTACGAATAAATAGTGAATTTAATGCATTTGTTTTAACTCAAAATATTTTATTTCTGGAAGAGCAATTAAAATTAATACACAATCATCATAAGTTTCTTTTAGAATTACAAAATTCGAAACTAATAATTTTTCACTTAATATTTAATTTCATGTAAAGAGTAAAATGGAAACTCGGCTTCAAGACCTGCATTTATCTACTCGAATCCACACCACGACATTTGTAAACTATGCAGACCCGATGAAATTATATGCTTAATAAAATTAAGAACCGTAATTTACTTGCGAATTACTCTTATCCGAATCTTACAAATGTTGAAATTGAAAGACCATTTAATCATCTTAAAAACTTGATGAGTAAAAACAAAAAATGTATATTGAGTTAAAACATATTTTAATTATATATCTATCCAACTTAAATAAAACATTTAGCCACATTTTTTGCTTTAAGTATTTTACTATAATAACTTCCTACTTTTTGTTGACCCCTAGTTATAAAATTTCGATATAAAAAAATACTTAAAACATCTAAAAAAACAAATGACTCAGTCATTAGTTATAATAACAACCAATACTAATAAAATGATATAAGAACGGATGCAAGTATACAGAAATCTGCAAAAATATTCTATCTATAAAAAGAAAATCCATAAAAATGGTTAAAATCAAAACCATATATCTGTAAAAAAAACACTTATTTTTTTTTATTTACAATTTTTATCATTATAAACGTTTATTTCTCCTAAATTTATCAAAAATAATATTTAAAAACAAAACTGGCAAAGCAAAGCAACAAAAATATAACTAGGAACTGAAATATTTATCGTTCTTCATAAAGTTATTTGCTTACACAGCATTACAGCTAGACGTAATTTTTGTATAATATTGTTTTCATAGTAAAGTTTTTAGAAAATTACGTTTTCCAGTTACCGCATATGCATTATAAGAGATGCAAGTTTAAATCCTGACGTTTTATGGCGTTTAATGTATTCTTTACAGTTTTTGTAGTAACCAAATTTGAGGAGCTTGTACCAGGTCTCTCTTGTACTTTAACCCCTTGAGGTTATACTCAGTGTTTTTGTGGCAATGGATAAGAACTAGGGCTCCGATTTTAGTACGCAGACTATTAAAAAAATGGTTGAAATGCAATCTTATTGTGTCTAAAATTTCATTTGTTTAATGAAAACGTTTTCAATGGAATTGATAAAAGTACGCTGCGTATATGTCAACATCCTCTTATTTTTCTACCCCTTATACAAATGAAAAATCCTAAAAAAGCAACCCGAAGAAAACCTTACAGAAAAAAGTGTTGATATGAATATCCATTGCGCTGTTCATAGTAAAAGTTCAAGTGTAGAGTCTTTATCTGACAAATATGCGCCATTTGATTGTATATGTACTAGACAAAAAGATGCATCTGAACCTAATATTTCGTGTAATGCAGTATGGGATAATATTTCTTGTGATGTACTTATTGAAATCACATATGAGGAGAGTAAGTCAGCTATGAAAACGTACGCAAAGAGTAAAGTAAATGCTGGGGTCACTGATGCCCATAAAGTCAACAATTTCTACCACCTTATATATATGAAAAAAAATAGATTATTTGAAACTCATTGTAGTTGAAAGTGTTGGAGCTTAAACGTTTCTTGATACAAGAATTAAGGTTGCAATATTTGCTCAACCGATTTTAGCTATTCATCAAAACAGGGAGTTCAAACTGTTAAAAAACATCTTTTATCCCAGAAACATATTGATAAAAAGCAATGCTTGGAGGCTAATATTAACAAAAGTGAAGCTGATTTTTATATTGAAATTTGCGAATGGATACTTATGGCAAAAATACCACTTTTGAAATTGGTACGACGCTAATTTTTATGGATTTTTAAAAAAGTGAACCAACAGAATTCCATTTTCAAGTTCTCATTTCCGTAAAAATGCCATCCCTGAAATATTTGTATCAGAATATACAAGTTTTTTGTCAATATTATAGTAGTAAGAATTTTTACATATGTTTTGATGAAAGTCCGGATAAAAAGGGCAGAAAACTGAGCAATAAAATTATCGGGGAACTATGTGAAGAGACAAGTATTAAGCCACATTTACTAAAGTGTATTGACGCAGAATCTGTAAATAGTGATACGCTGCAAATATAATATTTTTTATGTACGCAAAAAAGTATAAAAAGGAACAATTATATCAATTTTGTAATACCAATCAGTGACGCCGCCGTATACAACATTATAGTAAGTGAAATGTTAAACAGGTTCTTTTAACATTTAAGGCACGTTTTTTGATTAGCGCATGCACTTCACAACCTTTCAGAGACGATCAGAAATGCTGCTTTTGTTGTGAAAAATTTTTTAGATTAAATTAAACAACATTTTAGATATAATACTAAAAATAAAAAAATCAAGAAAAAAACTGAATTAATCGTTCCAAACTCCCCTATGTTTACGAGATAAGGAACTTGGTTTACTTTTATAAAGTGGCTATATGACAAATTTCATAGCATTGAGTCTTATGTTGCTTATTATACCAAAGAGAAGAAAATGAAAAAAAAAATTAAACTTTAAAAATTAATAAAATATAAAAAAAAAGCATGCTAAACTTGATGATGCTTGCAAAATATTGCTTTATTAGAAATAATAGTAAAGAACTAGAATCGGCATCTCTATCAGTACACCATACAATACAAATACTTGAATATGTAAAACATAATTTACAAAGTGATATTTATGAGAAACGACTGAATGTAAGACTTTCAAAAAATCCAGATTTACAGTTTCTTTTGAGTTTTAAAATCTTAAGATGCGGTCAAAAAGACAGGATATATGCATATGCCCCGTTGACATCATGTTCTGTTGAGAGAAGCTTTATTCTGATGAAACTTGTCCAAAATGATTTAAGAACAAGGTTAAATAATAAACCTAAAGTATATTTCTTTGCATGCTAGTTAAAAAAATCAAGAATTAAAAAAAATGGGTTTTTCTTTTTTTTGTTTGTAGTATTCTTATAAATTACAAAGTACGATTCGCAACTAAAAAAGCGTACCAAAATCCAAGCCTTAAACTTTCCTTTATTTTCAATGACCTATTGATAGCTATTTCAATTGGCTAGACATGAGGTGGTATCCTACTTTAAATCTTTCTATAAGTAATATTGATCTCACAATATAGTGCGTTTACTTTTTTTGAGTTATGGTCCTAGCAAGAATCTGAAAGCTACAAAAATTTTATCGGGTTCGACTGGTGTGTACAAAAAGCAATAATATATTTACAAAGTAAAACATCTTCCTAGTTAAATCTGTATGAGTTAATGGTTACATAATATACTGTATGATTTTGCATAGTACAAAACAAAGTATACTAAATATACGTATTATTCGACATACGGTGTTTCCATGTATGCGAGCACAACCGGTAGCTTAGTTCTATCGCAGCAAACTGCAAGAGCAACACTACGTCTGTAGACTGCTACAATACGTGTCTTAACTACAACACTCAACTACCAGTATACTGGCATGTATATAAGATCTGACATGTAAAAATTACCTGCAGTCTGTCATATTATAAAATAAACTGCTTTTTTCTTGCTTTAATCATAAACACATACCTTATCGACATAAATTTTGCCATCTTTTGTCCATATTTATACTGATAGTCTTGGAGATTTTTTTCGGCTTTGCATTATTAATCTTTTACGTAATGAAATCTGCTGCCTGTCAGTCGTTTGTTTCTAAAAAATAAAACCCAAAGTCTAACGCTATCTACGAGATTTTTGGCTACCACTTAGTATTACTGAAACCTAAAGTCTCTGCTTAATTTCTTTGTATATATAATTAAAAAATTTTCTACGTGCTATGAAATTTACGGCATTTTTTCTGTATATTACACGCCACCTGGATCCAATCTTTTTAATAATTCTTATATATATATACCATCTGTTGTTCTTTGACGACTTGAGTTAACCCCGCGAGCTTTCAGACTAGCTGTTAAATTTTTGTGCTGTTTGCATTTGTTAAGTAGTTTTCTACCACTAACTGTATGTCGAGTTCTTTTTTTTTATAATTTTGTAAGGGTTCGCTTAAATAAAGGCAAAAAGGTAGTCAGACTGGTTGGCAAGTATTTGCTTTTATGACGATGTATACCATAAGATCTCTAAGACAAATACCGTTTTACGTGTAGAAAGGCGTAAAAAGCAAAATAAAGACTATTTTTAAGAATTTGCTAGTAAATTAAGAAGATGAGTTTTCGTGATGTATAAGTAATTTGTTATAAATGGGTTCCATAAAAATTACCTAATAAATTAATAAAACATGTAGTAAAAGCTGTCTAAAATTCAAAAAAAAAGAAGTTAAAAATAAGAAAAAGGCACATTGGCACCAGGCACGTAGCCAGAAACCAAAATTCCAAAAAAAGAGGGGCCCTTAAACTCATTTTTTTGATGAAAAAAGAGGGCCTTTTAAAAAAAAAAACTAATAAAAAGAAGGAAAACTTATTTCGGTTTACACTGAAGAATAAATGAAACGAACAAAACAAATATATATTTTTAAAATGATTTTTAAGTATATAATTAACAAAAAAAGGCAAAAAAGGAGGTCCTAAAGATACGGGGGCCTGTTTCCTACGGGCCTGATTGTCACTAGTAAGGAGCGATTCTAAAATGGCCTACTCTTCTTTTTTGTTTACTTGATAAAAAATGTAATAATAAAAGTTGCAAGTGTTAATGCGCTAGATCTGTACGACGGAGACCTACAACAAGTCATAAATATTAGATGTCATGCAGCTAGATGTACCAACACAAATTTCTATACTTTTTATTTGGTTTCATGTCATTTATAATTCTAGAATTGTCACAACATCGTAGTACTTGATATATGACTGGCTTATAGTGCATTACGAATTGCTCATTGGCGACAAACAGAACCACAGGAGCGGAGTAAAATATTTTGTGGCCCACAGATACTTTAATAAGAGGCGTCAATCTTTAAATTTTTTTTGGCTTAAAATATGTGCTTTGATCAAGGTTTTTTTTTGAGTACTTGTTTGTATGAGGATCTTAATGTTAAGATATATCAGCATCCTAGAAAAATTTATAAAAGGTATATAAAGCATGAAGTATTTTTTTTATCGGGGTATGTTTTGCATTGTCTTGGTAAATTTTTCTAGCATTAAAAAAGCAAATCTCAAAGCAATTCATTGTCCATAAATTTTAAATGCTATCTTTTAGTACACTATAGTAAACTATGTCTTTTACGTATATGTTTTGCTAGGTATGAGACTTTTTTTGGTTTTCTCATTATATTACGAATTTGCTTATATTAATTGGAATATACATAAACTTCTACAACAAAATTCAATAATCATATTATGTTATTACAACCTCTAACTATAAATAATACGTGTGCTTATCACACAAAAGTTCTCTTTTGTTTTCCCTTTACGCAAGAAACGACAAGTATAATATTCTATTATTACAATTTAACCGAGTGTTGCGGGGTGTTGAAAAGAAGAGTATGGTATTGCGGTCAAAACATTGACATAATACTATATTTGGGATTTCGTATTTTTAGAACAACCATCTTATACAAAAATTTTAAATAATTACTGTTCTTTAATATTTTACTCTGCACAAATGACTACATGATGTATATTATTTTTTTTGGTTGTTGTAAACACTATACAATGCACATTCAAGTGTTTTCTACAATTCTTTTTACAGCATGAATTAGTTACCAAACTCACTTAAAAATCCATTTTTTGCATTTTTAAAAGTCAACAATTTATGGCAAGCGTATAAAGTGTTTTTTTGATAATATGTTGTTATTTAAATATATTGTTGTTGATTGTATAAATCAAGTTTTTATTTTAAAATATTTGTTACTATAGTTTAACATTATCAAATGTATATAACAGTTTTGATGCTTGCAATGCTGGTAGTTACGCAAAAATGTTCATTTACCGTAAAAAGGAAACTAGTGTATTTATTGTTTTTAATTGCATTTTTAAGTATATACAATACTAAATTGTACTATTTATGCATAAACTACGATTGAAATGTTGCTTAAAACTCAAAAATGGTATATAAAACAGTTCTTTCTGGTAAAAAAAGTCACATACGAAAAAGAACAAAATTGCCTCTTTTTTTGCCCAATTATATAAAATATGGTTAAACCTTTTTTTATTATACATATACAGGTATGAAATCGAGATTCTTAAGCATCAAGATATACATTCTATACGAATGTTCGAAGAAAAATGCAACTTTCGCATTTAAATGCGTTTAAGTTGCGATACGTAACACACCCTGTTATCTTTTAAAGAAGTAGACAGGATGGAGTGATGTTTTTATTACAAGCTAAAAAAGTATTAAAAGGCCCCACTGTACATTAATATACATTTAAGCTTTTATGAGCAAGACGCAAATTAATGCCCTAAATCTACAAGAGAGTGGCCGTATTGTACACTTGTACAATAGAATTGTTTACCGCTATTTAACTGGAGTGTAAAGTGATCTGAAGTGGTATTAACGTATGTAACATTTTCATGTTATATATTTTTTTGCTTTTTAATTTAATATCCCAAAGTATTTCTACAGTGTCTTGGTGAAATACGAGCTTTTGACTTATTTTTAGGGGGTATTTATACGCGGCTAAAATCTAGAATCTGGTTGCACAATTTATAGGGGTGTAAAATCGGATTCGAATACCAATAAAAATAAATAAACGATCAAGGACTCGGATTTTAGATTCGGATGCTGACGACATATACAATACTGTTGCAAGGTAATATTGTTGCATCATTTGAAAACCAACTTATGTGTTTTTTAATGCTTTATCATATTTTACGGGTAAAAAATTACAGCTTAATATTTTGAACACTAGAGAAAACAATACATCAATAAAGTATTTTAAACTAAATTTACATGTAGTTATTATATTTTTACATTCTGTTGACACATAATACAGAGCAAAATGCAAACAAATTGAAATATTTCTGACTATTTTGCAAAAAATGAGCCAAATCCTAATTTTTTTGCATATTTTGACAGATTTTTTTATATACGGTTTTACAAATAGTAGTTTATTATTTCGTGCCTTGAGCCCGTGTTCCCGCGGCTTATGCCCAGCCGTTCTCCCTTCTCGCTAGTTTATGTCTGCCACAGTAACATAAATTTAAAAAGGAATTTTTTTAAAAAAAAAATTATAATTTACCTATAAATAAAAAATTTTAAAAAAAATGAAACACTTTCAGTTTAAATATTGCAAAAAAGTTATTATGGGACTGTTTAATTTGTTTTGTTGTTAAAGTTTGATATTCTTGTAGTGAAGATATTTTGTCGATAACTGCTAAATGTTTACAACAGTTATAGATGTTTTTTTAGCCTGGACACAGTACCGCCTGTAGAGCAGATTATAAACGAGGCTTTGTAGAGTCGCTATACCAAGCATCGGTATTTTTTTTTAATAAAACTAGTATCTGTTGCTATATAGTTTACACTGTATTAATACACAGGTTTCCAGTCATTTTATAAATGTTTACACTTCCAGAGGGTTTTTTTATAAAAACTAAGAAATCGTTAGAAAAACTTTTAAAGAAACCCTATTAGGGCACGACCCTAGTTATTATTCTTTTAAAAAATTCAATTTTTTTTTCTGGTTTTAAAAATTAGAAACGCACGCTTTTTATGGTGTGACTAGCAGCGGCGTAGCAAGGGGGCAGGGGGCACGTGCCCTCCTAGAAAAAACCATAGCCTGAATTTAAGGGTGAGGGGGTTGTTTTTTGGGGCATTTAAATATACAAAAATAATATTTTCATAAAATTTGTATTTTTTAAAATTTCTTAAATTTTTTTACAAAAAATATAATTTTTTTTTTTGTCGTTCTGCTCATTTATTTTTTTCTGCCCCCACCTAAAAAAAATCCTGGCTACGCCACTGGTGACTAGTAAATATTGTTATTTATATATTTCAACCGTGTAGTTATAGTTTATTGTAATAGCTTAAATTAATTTTTTCTGTAGTAAGCGCAAATTTTCTGCGTGCAAATTATATAAACTATATATTTGTCGCAGATTTCATTTGAAAAAAACTGTGGCTAGATCCAGCTTTATACTTTACGAAAACGTTTCTGTTTCTTGTTGTAATGATTAGAAAAGATATGCAATTAGTACTACAAGTCTTGAGAGTAAAGAGACATATATACAAAATTTTTTTTTGACGGTGATCTTTGTTTTGCTAAAATGTCTTATTTGCAGTAATTTTCTATGTCTCTAGAAAATCTGCTTTTGTTTACAACTTTGAAGCTTCACTTTCAAATGTTATAAATGTTTACACGATGCACAGCATTCTGAATGTATTTTGATTGTCCTCTGGTATCCATTTTTGATCACGTTTGCTATTTTTTACGCCAATTATACTCTATTTAGCATATTTATTAAATATTATTGTATTATAGT
>JAQFYM010006054.1:0-12270 GCA_034694785.1 Agrenia bidenticulata
TGCATTTGTTGAATGTAAAATATGACCTAAATCTGATCCGTTCATTTCTTGTAGATCTATTTCAGATGTAAATGTATTAAATGATTGGTTTGACTTCACTACCTTATATACTGTTCTAAAAGGTTTTTCAGTTAATGTCTTCTTTCTTTCAATGCCAACTAAATAAATTTTATCTAGTGGTTTAATATAATCTTTTCTTAACGCATAAACAGCTACAATATGAATCTCAGATTCCTTGTGTATATCAATCTTTTTTCGCAACGCCTATAACTGCTTTGATCTATCTTCATTTACAGAACATATATTAAATTCTATCCATTCCTTCGAATATTCATATCCAGCAAATTTATATTGGTTTTTACTTGCTTTTACACATGACAAACACCTAAGTAACATATTTTTATAATTGAGCCAGTTGTACTTACTTTTGAACTCAAGCATCTGTTCCTTAGTCAAACATTTTAGCTTCAAACTGTGCAATAATTCCGGTTGCAAATCCTCGAGCAATAGTTCAGCCAATTGAGCGGCTTTGCCATCTTTATTCGTCTAATAATCTAGAACCTCTGTCTCTTCCTGTACCTCTAACACGACATCGGTCTTCTTTCTTAGAAATTTGGTTCACTTTAATATGTCACCCATTATAAGGAGTAGATTTGAATCTCAAATAAGAAATACAAGAAAGATAGGCGGACGAAAAGAGTCATAAAGATGTCAAATTTAATTGTCTTGTTACAGCACAAATAATTTTTATAAATTATACTAGACAAATTTTTATTTGATTGTATACAAAGAAAGTACATACTAGTTAAAACAGCAAATAAAAATAGGTTAATTACAAAATAATTACATAAAATCATTTATATATTTTTTCAATGTCATGTAGATGATTCTATTGTTCATTTGTTTTTTTTTAAAAAAAATACGATAATTGCTCTATATACAAAGCAAGCCCATAATTAAAAATTACTTTGCAATATATTTACTATGGTTTTTAAACTTAGTTTAAATATTTTTAAAAAAAATTAAAATCGTGAAAAATATTGTGTTGTTCTGATTCCATACTAAACAAACACGAAAAAAATCCTGTGTAGAGGTTAACAATTTGTTTAAAGTTTTGATATTTGCAAAGGATTTCTGCTTTTTAAAATATAAATAATAATACTGTTAAAAAAAAATAATAATATATCGCGAGTAAAAATAAATGATGCGTTACAAAAAAAAAATAACTATGAAATAGTTTTATTTTTCTGATTGAAAAAAATGGATAGCTCGGGACATAATTAACATTTCTTTTTGCAGTTTTTTTCATAGACAATATTTTATTATAATAACTTGTTTTTGCTTCAAAAAATTTTGACTTTTCTGTAAGTTTGCGTTGTATCAAGTTACTTGCATTTTATCTTTGCGTACAGAAAGGCGTATAAAACACATCATAAAAACAGATTGCATATTAAAAAAAGGTTCGTAATAGCAATATCTTTTTTTGCTGCATTTGAAAAACTGCTAGTAGTATATCATAAAAACTTTGTTCCTTTTTTACTGACTATTTTTGTTTGTATTTAAGTTTTGTAGACGTGGCTTAAAAGATTAAATTATGCCAAAAAAAGGTTTTTTTGAACAGAAATTGTTAGTAAAAATTTAAAATTGCTGTACAAAGATTTTAAGTCGCACCAAAAAACCGTTGATTATTTAAAAAATTTGTCGTTCTACATATAAACGTAAACAAATAACATAACGTTAAATACAAACATAAACTTAATATGTATTTTTTGGTGTTATAAAAATGTACAGTTTTCTAAAAACATAGGGGGGCGCAGCCCCTTCCCAGCCCCCCCTACAAAAAAAGCCCTGGATATAACACTTTTACATATTTGTAAATATATCGATTTTATATGCATTGTAGTGACTTCCCAGAATTTATTGAAGCGGAAGGTAGTCAGTGTTTTTCAAAAAAATAGGGCTTAAAAACATATTTTATGAATTTTTTGACCATTTTTTTTTAGTTGGATTTGGAAAATTAAAAAAATCTCCGCACAAAAAAAAAGAACCCCCATGCCCTTTTTCATTCAGCCTTGATTTTCTTTCTGAAGAGGGGTACACCCCACTGGCCTTCCTGGGTACGCCACTGTTACATTGTATATTGTCTTAGATTTAATTTTTTGTTAATATTTTATATCGTTATTTTTTTATACCTTCTTTCGCCAAAAAGGAGACCTTTAAATGCACTGTTGCCGCAATATCTAGTATTTGTTACGTGTTTTTATTAAGATTCCTTTTTATTTTACTCTAAGTGGTCGAGCCGTTTCTTTTTAAATAATTGAGAATTATGTCAATTTTCTTTTCGGACCTAATGCAGACCTCTAAGCTGTATTTGCAAACGCACAGGGTCGCTTAATGCTAAATTATGGCATGGCATATCTTATGTACAATTTTAAAAAAGGTTAGAAATTATTATTTGATCAAAATATAAAAAAGATGAGACCTAACTGAATGGTTTCCAAATGATAGGTTCCTGTAGTGTATACTATAACACAACCTTTCGTGTTTTCTAACCAATAACAGTTACGATGGTAGGTTAATTTCTTGCAGTATTACAGGTATTACAATGATGGTTGTTTATATATATTTTTTGTTTTCGTTGTAAAAAAGTATAAAATGATTACCTGCGAACAGTTTAGAAAAAATAATGTCGAATTATACGTCATTTTTTGTTCCAACGTTGTTTTGGTACAAAGCTTATATATAGTATTTTTAAAAGTTTTGGAAATACATAAAAAAATTTATAAAAAGCAATACCGTTGCAATCTTGCAGTATTAATCATATGTGATTGTACATATGACTGGTTATTTGTTATTATTCGTCTTTGCGTAGTTTGTTTTCCGCTTTACGCAAAACTTAGATAAAAAGCGTGAATCTAAAGAAGAAAACACCTACTTTTTTGTTTCTTATTGTATTATATTACAAATATTAACGACAAATTTTACATAATTGCGTTGCCCTGTATAATTTTAGTAGGAGTAATAGTCGCAAAATATTTACATCATTCGATTTAGAATTTGTGCAAAAGAAGTTAAAGTAATACTTGATACCATATTTAAGCAGTAAGAAAGCCTTTTATAATTTTAGTTTAACTAGATAATGTTTTTTTAAAAAATATAGTTAAATCTTTTGTGTTTAATTTCACGCTAAATCGTTGTAAAAAACAAAAACCCAGCACTTATCTGTTATAGTTTTTAATGTAACTATTGCATTTTTATGTTTGTATACGTTTTAGTTTTTAGAATTTTGTATAAAATGTAAATAATCTTCAATACAGTTGTTTTTTTTTGTGATTTGACAGAAATCGTTTTTACTAATATTTTTACTTTGCTTGTTACGTATATACAATTCACTATAAATATTTGCTTTTTTATACTTTTATAATTATATCGGTGTAAATCATTTTATATAATACTTAATCTTGCGTTTCTGCTTTTTGCTTAAATACAACTGCAACAATGCTAGTGACTATTATATACTCTAAATACATGGTGCGTAAATTTTATTGTCAGTTTTTTGAATATTGACTTGTATATAAATCTAGTGTTATGTTTTTACTATTCTTATATAAAACTGAGCCTGATACAATTTTTGTAAAGAAATTGCAATCGGTGCTATTTAAAAGATACATGTGATTGTTGTTGTTGTTTTTGATCCAAAGCATCTATATCCATTTGAATTTTACAATTAAAGGAGGGCACAGCCCCCCTCTACATATTAAGCCCAAAAACTTAAGGAGTTCTTTGAGTCCATTTGAGCCCCCCGTGACGCATCACTGATGCAACTTTACATATTTTTATCATATACATAATATGCGAAGTTATGTTATTTTCTTGTAACCTTGTTATTTTTTTTAATTTGTATGTGGTGCAATCGTGCAAAGTAGGTATTCGCCGTAAACAATGCAAATGTTTTATAACTATCAAAAGCGCTGTTAACGTATATTTTACGCTACGTATACCTATCCTAACAAGTTTTACATTATTCCAGGCCCGTATCTCTTCGGAATTAATTCACCCAAAAAAAACTGTGTTAAAAGAAATTTGAACAGATAAAAACTTGTTTTAAAAATGCTAAAGACATGCAGAAAGCAATTTCCTTTTTTTATTGATAAAAACTAAGTGTCTTTGTTGACGTACACTATTTGTTAAATAAATACCTGTATGCCTTAACGTAGAAAGTATGTATATATTGCTGTTTTTCTTTAACGAACTACTGTTAAATACTGTTCACTATCAGAAAATCTGCAAAGCACAAGCCATGTATAAAATATGCTGTAATTAAGTTTTTTACAACTGGATTAGACTAAAATGTCTATGATTTTGTACGTTTAATCTTCAAGGTGTTTTTCTATTGTTTTGCCTCTTTCGAACTACAATTACAAAGAGAATATCTTTTAAACGATGTTTAACCCCATACATTATCACTTTACAATCCAATTAGTATTTTAAGGTGCAGATAAAATTTCAATTGTAATTATTGTTAGACGCCTTCTGCGAGAGCGGCTCCCCAAAAAAATACAGCTAACGCAGGCTATTTATAATAAATATCTTATCTTTTAAACTTTAATACTTAAATGAAAGTACTGAAACATTTATAAAAATATATTTATTAGTACTTAGCGATTTCAATCTATAAAATTTTTAAAACTGGATGCTGTTTTTTTATAAAAAATTTATTCAATACTCAGGTGCACTTTCTTTCCTATATTCATGTTTGGATATCTAAAATACTATTATAAAACGATTTTATGACTCGCCTGCCAGATTTACACGCGCGCAAAAAAATTACCATTGATTGTTATTCAATTGTGTTAAAAACGATGTAAAAACCTCAAAACCTAAAGAGAAATATTTTAAAATTTTTATGTTGAATAGAAAACGGTAAATTCTAAATAAATTACTATTTCAGCTAACTGTATGGCTGGTTATTGTAAATTATGTTGAATTTGAAATAAAAAAACAAAAAGCACAAGTTTACACAAGTATATTAAACAGATTTTTCTTTTTATATTACATTAAAAAAGCAAATAACTTTTGTATAAAATCTTGGTACTGTTTATACATTAGGCTTAAATTTATATTATTAAATCGTTACAACGTAACATGATGTATAACAGTAAACTGAAAAACAATTTAAATATTAGCCGAAAGATTTGTCGTCTGCTGTTTATAATAACACCTACTAAATTTGTAATTATATAATTTTTAGACTTTCATAAAGAACGTAAATATAAAGCTCTAAAAAAAGAATGAATACAGTCATATATGGCTTTTATGAGTTACACTAGAAAAAACCTTTTTTCTTATAACTGTTTCTATAAAAATCATATGGAAATGTTAAATTGTCAGAAACACACTTTTAAAAGAAAAGAATTTCCAATGGTATGATAATCTAGAAAAAAATAGTAAAATAAACAAATATTGTTTGCATTTTACTTAGAATACATCGTTTTGCAGATAATAGTAACAAGTGAGAATTATAACAAGAATATATCTAAAATAATTTCAATGTTTGTTGTTTATCTGATAAATTTAGTCCTTAAATACCCTTTTATACTACTTATAGTAAAATCAAATATTTTGACCTACTAGAAGTGCAAGGCTTCAAGATTTAGAATTTTACGAGTTTAAGTTTGCAAAAGTTCATATATAAATATCGGGTAAAAATTGCAGGTCAAATTGTTCAATATCACTCAATTGGTTAATTGTAAAACTTTTATCTAAGAAAAAATATACAATGCCAGTAGGTAATGCAAAAAAATTATTTAATTTAAGCATTTATTCGTTTTTTACAGCTTCATTATAAAGAAAAAAGAAAGACTTTTTTTTCAACGTTACTTACGCGTTTAAAATCCTAAAAAATAAACTTTGACCTGAACAAAAGGGCCCCTATAAAAAGCCTTGATGTTTTTTAATTTTAACTGTTTTGAGTGAGTCTATTGTATGTTCATACCATATTGAAGCCCTTGACCTAAAATAGCTGTTTTTCTTCTTTGCTAGTGAAAAAAGACTATAGTAAAGTCAACAGCAAATTAATTACAACTAGCACTACAATATTTCTTTTTTTCTCGTTAATTTTGATTTGCTTTTACTGCTTTGAATGCATATTTTTTTTGGTATATGACATACTTACATAATTATACTCTTTTTAAGCTTCTATCGTTCTTTTCTATTAGATATTTTTTAGGTTAATATAACAATATATATCTGTCTAAAAATTTGCTTTTAGAAATAATCTTGTTTAGTCAATATTTTTTTGGTTTCCTTTATATACATTTACCATATACTTAAAAATTATGGGATCGCTTGTATGTCTATAAAAAAATAAATCATACACTAAAAAAGCTTAAAATGTAGTTTTTGTTGTTTCTAAATAGTAAGTAATTGTTCTTTTTGTGAAAATTCATTTTATGTATAATTTTGTCACACGCTTTAGTTTTATTCCTTTACAAAAAAAGCGCCTTTATTGCATTTAGCTTGGTATCACTATCAATAATTTAAAATACGTTAAATTTTTGCATTTATATTTTTTTTAGATAGCATAAAATTTATATGTAAATTTAAACTTTAATATTTTTTTTGTAGTGTTTAATACAATTTTTGAATAAAATAATATGATTTAAACACTTTTTTTTTTTAAAAAAGAGTAAAATTAGTTTTGGCTATAAATTGGTTTAATAGAGGTATTAAAGGCATTTAGTTGCAGCAAAAAACCTTTTATCTATAGTTTAGCAAAAACACTAGATTAATACTGGAAAGGATATTAAGGATTTATTATGCAGAAATATAAACAATATTCAAAACGACTTAATTGTAGTTTATATGTAACAAGTTGCATGTACATAAATGACCTAAAGGTATTTTCTTGTGTTGTCGAAAATATTTTGTAACGACTTCATTGTTTTAAGATGTAAAAAATGGTTTTTAAAAAAAAATATCTATTTTTTAATCAAAAGTGCATTTCTAAAATGTCCTTTTAAAAAAATGTGTTTTTGTGCCACCCCATTACTTAGAGTACTTCATCTTGCTATTCGTATAAGCGGTAAAACAAAACAATTGTAAAATAAAAACAAAAAATTTTGTATGATGGTCTTTACTTTTTATAAGAAACAACAATTTCTTATTTACTCATAGCGTCTATACTTTAATTGCGTTACATTGATGTTTTTATACTTAATTCATTCTGGTCAATTTTTTTTTTCAAAACAAATATTTAAAGGTTTTAATTTTTATGTGGTTTATTTTTGTGATAACTATCCATTAAAGCTTACGGTTTTTAATAGCTAAACAGCGGTAAAATACAAAATAAGTAAAATCAAAATATATATGTAACGCGGATTTCAGGAAGTTCCAGGTATTTTAATATATGAGAAAAAAATATTAATTATACGTAGTCGAAATAGTAATATTGATAAAAAATTCTTAAATGCTTAAAGGCAAGCTGCATAAAAATGTATAGTATAGCCTGCAAGATTAAGTTTTATACAGAAAAACGCATGTCAGATTTGTACTTTTTATACTACCTGAACGAATAGATTTTTATTTTTTCGTGTGTTCGGCAATAAATCAAAGAAATTATTTACAAAAAGCTAAAGCAAATTGTGAAATAAATATCTGTTTTTTTTTGGATTTTTTTGAAAGGTATAATCTTCCATCGTAATTGATAGGTAATTTTTTTTTGAAATTGAATTTCAATTTAATACAAAAAAAGTTTAATTTGCAAGTCTTATTTGTAAAATTTCCTATGTTAAAAAAAGGTGTTTTTTTTCGTTGCTCATTGCACAAAAAAATATACAGCATGAAAAAAAGATATATCTGCTTCTTTATAAAATAAATAATAAGTGCATAATAAAATCCAATTTATGCATTTGTTCAAGTTGGTTTAACAAAGTTATTACGTATGTATGTTTTTTTTGTAAGAAAAAAACTACGTGTCGACTTTTTATTATGAAAAAATGCGATATATGTATTCAATCATTTCCATTTCTCTTTTCATCTGTTTATTCACTGTCTTATATACACAAACCCCGTAAAAATGCACTTCGCTTAGCAACCACGGTTGCTAAAGCACGACCATAGTGCTTGATTATAACTCCGGGGTACACCCCTACCATACCCCCTACGAGCTTCGTGCACCTTTTTATGTAAACTATACTTGAATGACAATTAAGGGTCGAACCGGTTAAATATGATAATCCGTACTGATGAAGTCACTGATTACCCACTGTGCCATCGGCACGCGCACGTTACTAAAAAAAATAAATAGTCCGTAGACGTATGACATGTACCTTTTAGAATATTTACACGCAAGTTGTACTGCAAAGCTTTGCTGCGTTGTATATAAACGCAGTAGCTATATTATATGCACAGCAAATAGTTTATGTAAAACTGTAAATGCTACTAGTATTTGTAAATCTTATATTATTGTCATGACTATTTTTGCACATATATGTAAACTTAGTATTCTTTTAGATTGCATAAAAACCTTATGTTAAAAAAAAGTCGTAGAAGTAAAATTTTACATGCAAAAACAATTTTTCCCGCCCTAAATATTTTTCAGTGGTTTGATCTTTTGGAAAAATAACAACTTTTTCGTTAATAGATTTTTTAAAAGTGAGTCTATGTCTGTTATATTACTAGAAAAGGCAATTTGTAGATGAAATAAAGTACAAACTATATTTTTTATTCAGTCTATATTAAAACTATATAAACTAATTAAAAGTTCTTTGAAGCGCTCATTGCGAATTAAATGTAAAAAAAATCAATATCGCATAAATAAGCAAGAAAAAAAAAGTAAAGTAAATTTTTTTTAATGCAACATTTAAATAGACTTGTTTTAAGCACACTGTCGGTTTTTAAACTTGTAATGTAGTCTTAAATATGATCAGAACGAACTTAATTTTTTTAAAGGTTCAATTCATAGAACGTTTTATAGACCTTGCAGGCACTCATATATACCAAGATAGTTACTGAGTCGCAGAATACTTTTGCTTTGAATTAAAAAATTTTTTCGTACCGTTTTAAATTCTACTCCATTATATTGTTCATATTTGTATTATGATTTTATGTATTTTTTTAATTTATTTACGTAAAGAATTTAGCTACAATAAGAAAACATAAAAATAAAAAAAAATTGTATATACTTTGTATTTTTATAGAGTACAGGAGCTCGCCTGTTTTTATGCTTTAATATGAAAACCAAAATACAATTCAACCAATATGAAATAATGGACATTATAACAACCTTCAATTTTCTAATTTTGGTTTCCAAAAATATTATCAGAATTTTTAAAAAAGCTTCTTGTCATATTTCAACACTAGCACAAGATAAAAAAAACACATAAATAAAAAACGTTCTTTTCCTTAGCTTTAGGTAAAAAGTATATAAACAGCGATTTCCAGAATTAGTTAATAGGACAAACACTTGTGATAAATTAAATTCATTTACGGGATCATATTAGACGTGCCCTTTTTTATATTTTTTTCTTGGGTGTTTTGTTGAACTAAACATTCTTATTGTTAAGGACCGATCAACTTTAAAAAATCAACTAACCTTCTTATATTTTACATGATGATACTAAGGTTAAAAACATAAAACCAAAACAAAACAATTTTTGACCTGTAACTGCTATGTATAAGATAAAAGTAAAAACTTTTTCTTTCAACACCTTTCTTGGCTTTAATGCAGTATAAAATATTATAAATGAACTTTTTTCTAGTGTTTTAAAGGTAAAAACAGTTTTAAACACTTTTATATCTAAATTTTACGGAACTTAACTTTTTACACGCCTTAATGGTTTGATTTTTTACGCAAAGAACTGTATAGGAAAAGGTTAAACTATATAAATCTGCCACCTTTTTTATTTGCAAAAATTACATGGTTTCTTTACCCATTTTTTTTCTACTTTTTTCAAGCATTTGTAATTTAAGAGTAGTTTTTTATTGGTATTTTTATATGTATTTTTTGATTTTAAACAATTATTCTTGTATGTTTTACAACCACAGTTGACACATCAATAATTGTTCCTGATTGACTTTGTAACTCTTTATGCGTATTTATCCTGCCAAGCGCAATATAAGTATTTAATGCCTATTCCAAGTTCGTATCATTTAGTCCAAGTTCATCTAACTAGACCAAACCGATTGTCTAGACCAGGGGTTCTGAACTTTTTTTCGTTTTTTAACCCAGTGAAAAACAATAGCAAAATTGAACCAAAGGAGAGTTTACCATGCATTAAACATATTTTATTAAAAAATAAGTGAATACACGCAATTATACAGAAGTACCGTATTTACACTTGTATAAGAAAAGAATTTGTCCTTCATTTATTTTCCCCTTAATTAAGGTGCAAACGGGGTGAAACATAAGTAAAAGAAGCATATAAAGTAATATATAACTAAAGGGACTTATTCCAATATGTTTGATATAAATACTAGTATATATTTACAGCATAATGAATTCTACTTTTTGAAAATAAGAGAGAATTTTGCAATTGACGTAGTATAAAAAAATACAACAAAAACTGATGACTAACATACGATGACTTTTAACTACTATATTTTACTACTCATTAGAAGCGGCAATAGTTTACGCCAAAGTATAGACATCAAGACTTTATATCATCGTGTAATTAAAGCCCAATAGTCGATTACAAGAGGATTTTTCATAGCTTTTTAAGGTAACCGCAAAGATATGATGGATATTTTAAAAAATAAAGATAAATGTCCATATTTTGATAATATTTGTTTCTTTAAAAATTTTCCAGACGGTTTTTCTATATTTTATACGGCAATTTCATTGACTTCGTTATAACTTTATTATTTCTAATTGTATTATCCGCATATTCTACTATAATTAATGTCTATTTTTTGCAACACTACATCAAATCAAATAGTATATCTGCTTGAATGCAATAGCCACTTGCTTCAATTGCATAAATTCTACTACATTAGTCTATTTTTAGCATCACCTTACAGCTTTTTAGGCCACATAATTATTATGTTTTCTTATACAAGGGTTTTCTTGTACAAGTGTAAATACGGTAGATATTAGAATAAATATAATACGAATTTTAGATATAATGGAGTGATTAAATAGCCAAAATAAAATGTTGTTAGTAGTATTTCCACAAAAAACTAGCTTTTACTCAAAATTTTACACGGGACATTACAACTTCGTGTTTGAAACAATTTCTAGTTTATCCGGGCCAATCTCTGATAACTTCATTTGCAACTCATCATCCAACTTCTTTATCCTTCTCGTAGTTTTGATTTTACAATTTTCAAATGTAAAAATGCTGATTCACAATCATATATAGATCTAAAATTTAGAAGTATTTTGATTGCTTGTATATAATGCAGAGAATACAAGGTCTTAACAGAGATCCAAAATTGTTGATAGTGTCATAGAATGAAATATAAACAGTATTAGTCGAGAAGCATTCAAATTTTTAGGTTGTTCATTTTCCAAATTCGCTAATTTATATTTGTTCTAATCTAAGTTTCCAAATAGATATATAATCCAATCATGCAAATATAATACTTGTTATTTGGATGTGCTTTGTGAATAAGGATATAAATTCTTTATTTTTATAATGCTGTCGCTTCTTATCAGGCTTTTTTCATTAATAATAGTAATACTTTAATTTACATCAAATTACTTTTTATAAAAACTAGTAAGTACATAATCTAATTTCAACGATAAGTTTCAATATCTCTTGCCCAAGAGATAAATAAGTATATTTATTTTTATGCATGTACAAACTAGAAATATAAAAACCCTTGTGAAAATTGTTATAGGAATTGCAGCGTTTGTACTCAAGCTGTACTGCGCAGTTAAGTAAAAATTGTTCATACCGGCGCCGTTCAAAAAACAAGAGTAGAATTTCATATAGCTGTAAAATCTCGAATAAACATTTCCTCTTGACAACCACCGGTCTTCCACATGAAAACTTAGTTTAAAGTAGAGGTCTGCATTGTCCCGGAAATACCCGGCCCGGCCCGGCCCGGCCCGCCCGCGGGCCGGGTTTGGGCGGGTAGATTTTTTTTTGAAATATTTCGGGTATTTTTTTTTGAAATTTACCCGAAAAAAAATTATGCATCAATTTTAGATAAATATATTTTGTAAACAAAAATTATCAATATTGTTTACTTATTATGCTATAAAAAGACCGATATTGTAGAAATTAACTAGTGTATATTTCTACTAGAAAATGCGAATAAAAATGC
>JAQFYM010006055.1:0-12269 GCA_034694785.1 Agrenia bidenticulata
ATCAATTAAAAATTGTTTTTTGTGAGTTTACCCCAAATGATCGTATATTTTTGTTTAAATTTTTTTATCTATATATACTTTGTGCAAGATTTATACGTAAATACTTTAGGCGTGTCCTTTTTTGAAAATGCACGTTTATGCGCGCGCCCGTTCATAAAAAAAACCCATATTTTTCGTGTTTTTATTGTATTAATTTTTGTATATTTTTACATATAAAATTTTTGTAAAAAAAATATAATTGATTTTTTCTCAGTCATTCACAAACCTTAAATTTATGTAAAAGTAATTTCGGATATACCCTTTTTTGGTGAAAGAGACACACTCTATAAAAAGTGCAGTGTTCGTAATTTTTTGGAATAAATAAATATTTTTAGAGTTTTAAAAAATAAAAAAAATCTGCAGTAGTAAATTCTAAAAAAAGTTCATAAAGCTTCAGCATAACCATCATACTGTCACGTACCTTTCTTTTTTAATATAGCCATGAAAATGCAGCTTATGTACTTTTCTAGCAAAAATAAATATTTTTAAACTAAAAAAAATCCTGTTCTCAAGAGTTAAGCCTAAAAAATTTTAAGTGAAAAAAAACAACCTAAAATCGGTCTTTTTAGGTCCGTTGTTTTATTGATATACCATTAGATATGCAGCCCAAATGATTTTTATAACGTAACTGCATATTTTTAGATTTGAAAAAATATAAAAAAAATATGAAAGTTTTGCTATAAAATAAGTATGTGTGTTAATGTTAAGAATTGCACTGTCTAGAATCAAAAAGGCCAGTTTACTAATTTAATTGCAAATTATTTTATTTTTTAATTTAAATAAATATTTAGGCGGTATGAACAAGTTTCCGAAACAAAATATCTAAGACAAAATGTCAGGGGCAAATATTTGAGCTAAAAGCCGAGAAAAAATGTCCGAGAAAATATTTTAGACAAATTTGCTCAAAAAAGGTTTTGGAAAAAAAGGTTTGAGATAAATGTCAGCGACAGAATGATCGGGCTAAATTGTTGATGAAAGATAGCCAATTTTTTACTTTAAGAATAGCATGTCCATAGCAAAACTACGGTTATTAAAATTTTCTGATACGATATTCATGTCAAATATACTTTGGATTTTGTTTTTTGTAAAGTTTCCTTAAGGACAAATTGTCCGATATATATTTTGCAATTAATCTTTAGAAATATATTTACAATGAAAAGTTTTTTAAATATAAATTTTTAATATAAAGTTGCATTAGCAGGGCCGGCATGTTTTTTTTTGCAAAAAAAAGTATCCTTGCCCGGCCCGCACATACCCGCACATACCCAAAAAATATATTCTTATGTTTAAATACATGATATAACATAATTTCATATATAAGCTGTTGAAAAAAAATAAAAAAAAACCAAAATACATAGCTGAACTTTCCGTCTCTGATTTTTTTGTGCTAATATTTTGTAATTAAACAAAAAAAAATATGTAAGTACTTTATTACATTATACACATTTAAAATACAAAGACCTTAAGATAGTATGTTAAATTACCTTTTACTTGGTATCAACGCAATAAAACCGATGCATAATATAATTTAGTACACCTTACTTGTTTTTACAAAGGTTGCTTACGGCTTATTTTACAAAAAATGATAATTGTAAAAAATTGAAATAACCACGCAATTTTTAACAAAAATCGTAATTTTTTTTTTTAGTTTAAGTGCATTTTGCATCTAAATAATTGTAAAAATAAGAAGTTTAAGGTTTTACTATATATTTTTGTTGCGCATATATCTTGTTTCTATATAATGTATGTTATTTACCATTTTTTACTACAATTTGTATACTAAAACGTTGTATTTGAGTTCTTTATGTTAATTTTTTAATATGTATAGATCATTGTGAGTTTACCTATAATTAAAACAAAAAAAAAGAAAAAAAGCATTACATAGTGCTTTTTTTACCTTTTGGCTACGTCTTTTGTGCATAAATACAGTAACTATATAGCAAAATTACAAAACAAAAGTATTTTTAATGTACTGGAAACAGTTTGTTTTCTTTATAATTATTGTTGTTTATATATTTAAGAGTTAATTTATCACATAAAATTATAATAATAAAAATTATAAAGGTTATTTTAGATCAGAGGGGTGCGGTGGAGCTTGTCTTTGCCCGCATAATAAAATGAAAAAAATATTTTCCCCTTGAAAAAAATATTTTATTTTTCCATAAGAACCACCATCTGCTATGTATAATTTTTTTTACGTGACATTAGTTTTGAAATGTATTGTTTTTACGTTTTTAATTTTTTTTGTTGTTTTTACTGTAAATTGTTGTTTTTTTCGTATACAAACCTTACAAAAAAAAACATGATAAATGCATATACTTGTTTCTTGCAAAAAATGCAGTTTATGGAATTTTTGTAAACGAATACGCTGTATTATGTCGTTTTGCACACACAGACAGTTACTTTTGGAATTAATCCATTTTTTATTTTATATTATTTTGCTTTTATATACATATTATATAGATTTAAGACGATATGGCAATTTATATGGTTAAGGACTTTTATGAGCATTTTATATATTTAATATACATTATGAATTTTTTTAAGTATCTTGCTTTTTTATATTACAATAAGTTCAAATATTTTAAATTTTTGGTCCAAAATTAAATTAATCTAAAATTGACGCATAATTTTTTTCTGGGTAAATCTTACCCAAAAAAAAACCCGAAAATCTGTAAATAAAAATAACTACCCGCTTGAACCGGCCCGCGCGCGGGCTAGACCGGGGTTTTCCGGGACAATGCAGACCTCACATTTTTACTAAAATAAACAGGAAAAAGCTTTTTTAGAAAAATTTACGGGCACAAATAGTTGGGATAATATGTTCAAGCTTGCATGTTATGTATATTATGTACTAAACAAATATACTTGGAAAATTTTATACAGATATCTAACACCAGAAACTTTTAATAGAACTTTTTATCAAAGAAAATGTCTACAACATTTTTTTTTTTACACTTTTGTTATTTAAAATTTGTATCTGACCATAGTAGGCTGATCAGCGTATTATTCCTTGATTTTTCTAACGAAAAAATTTATCCGAAAAATTTTAGACCAAAGATTTTTCATTGAATAAATTTTTCCCAGAAATTTGTTGTTGTGAAAATTTGTCCCGGACGTTTTATTTCAGATTTTTTATAGCAAATTTGTTCCGGAAATTTTCATTCTGGGCAGTTTTGTCCCGAAATTTTTGTTCCGGAATATTTTTTTTAGAATATTTTGTCCCGGATATTTTCCATGACATTTTGTCAGGTCAAGATTTTTAGTCTTAAAAATAAAAAATACTTTTTTATAAAGTTTTTTAAAAACAGCGTATCATTTAAGTGTTTACAAACCGATAATCGTTTTTGGACCCAATTATAACATACGATTAAAATTGCAGCGTTTCTAATTTTTTTTCCATAAATAAATATTTTTAGACATCTAAATAATAAATATTTATAGTTTCTATAGGTTTTTACGTAACACGTATATCACGTTTTTGTCGAAAAAGTGAATACAATTTTGCATAGTTAACGTTAATAACATTAAAGCTGCATTTTTTTTATTTTTTATGCATAAATAAATATTTTACGACTTAAAAAAAAGAAAGATTTTACTTTACGAGTTTACTTCAAAGGCAGTTTTATTAAGCTCAAAAAAAATAAGACATACTTCTTACATCAATTACATGAAAAACTTATGAAAATGCAGCTCATATGCACTTTTTGCTCAGCAAATATTTTTAGACTTTAAAATAGTACAGACATATTTGCTTACGGGTTTATAACAAAAAAAGGGTATTAAGATGTATATGCTAAAAGACGTTTTGAACGATTTAAGCCGTAAAATAGAAATTATTATACGGTTCTAATTTTTATGCAACATAAAATATTTAAGAACTTAAAAAATATATAAGAATATTCTGTGCAAACTTTACCGTCACTAATTTATTCGAGCTAAATAGATATTGTTCAATTCAAAGAGAATGCACCCACATGACAACATGATATAAATATAGCTTATCTAATATTTTCGCATAAATTAATATTTTCGAACTTAAAAGTAATTAAAAAACTTACGTATGTACCCCAAAAGCGTTGTATGGTGCTGCAATTGTATATTGCGTAAAATTAGAATATGATTGGCCTTATTTACTATATAAATCGCAGCGTGTTTTATTTTACACGCATAAATAAATATTTTAGACTTAAAAATAATAAAAGGGTCTTTTTTTATGCGTTTCTTCAAAAAAAAGTTTTTTGAGTCTAATTTATAAAAAGCTACCGTTTTAAATTTTTCTCTACAAAAACGTATGAAATATATTACCAATTTAATTTTTCGCATACATAAATATTTATAATATAAAATTTTTGCAATTCTATTTTAAGTTACCCCTAAAGAAAATGTGTCAAAGTTAAATTCAGTCTAAATTGTAAAAAAAAGGTTTTATCAAAAAAAATATGAAATTGCAGCTTATCTAGTTCTTTGCCTTACAAATGATAAAAAACTATTAATGCAATATAAAACTTATAGAATGTATATCAAGTTCAATTAATTAAAAACTGCTCTTTTGCACAACTAATTTTATATTTATACTATTGGAATGGGCTATAATCTAAATTTTTTGCGTTAATATCTATTTAAAGAATTAAAAAATACCTAGAAAAATATTTTGGTAAACATATACTCCAGAAAAAAGTAGTAACCTGCAAAAAAACATGCCATAACGGGGTTTTTTCTTTAGGTTAATTGCAAAAATAGTGGAATTGCTGTCAATCAATTTTTTTGCGTAAATAAATGATTTTAGACTGCAAAAGAGTATGAAAAAGTTGTATGTAAAGCATTATACCTCCCTAAAGTGTATCACGCTAAAATACTTTAAAAACATACTTTTTACTTAGTATTATACGTACAATACTATGGAACTTGGCTTGTTTATAATTTTTACGGCTAAATAAATATTTTTTAGACACAACAAAATAATAAGCATACGTTAAAAGAAATTAACTACGTAAAATACTTGGCAAATTGCCTTGTGTATTTTTTTTATTTAATAAATAAATATTTTTAGATAAAAAAACAGTAACAAAAATCATATACACCTAAAAAAATATTAAATAGAGTGCGTACTTCTAGAAAGTAATGCAAGAATAAAGTATAAATACTAAGTTCTAAAACAAATTTTATATACTATACATTTCAGCAAGCTTATTTTTCGGCAGCAATAATTATTTTATGACTAACGGAATGTTCAGAAATTTTCACTGGTGCAAAAAAACTACTCTGAATAAAGGTTTTCACATTTACTTGTGACTTTTGTCACTGTAGTGAGAATTCTTTTGTGTTCATATAATTTTTTTTACAGTAGCGAGTTATACTATAGTAATTTTTCACTATAGTGAATTATTTTTTTATATAAATTTTGCAAATTTATTTATTTATAGTTATTTTTTTGTCTACAGAGAGCCACTGTATCAAACATTGAAAAAGTTTTACACTATGGTGAATATCACAATTAGAAAAAATGAACATTAATTTAAACCTAAACCTTGTGAAAAACACTAGTGTTAATAACTATATAGTGCGTCTTACAGAAAAAAAAAATTTTAACATGCCATTCAAAAAACCAAAAAAAATGGGTTTTCATTTTATTCTACAGGAAGTTTGGTGAGGTAATTTTAGAAGCGTCTTTTTATTTTGACAAATGCTGCTAATATTTTAATTATATTGCAGCCGTTCTCATTTTCTGCAGTTATTAATTTTTTTAGACCAGGGTTGTATTAGTATCTGCTTTTTAAAAAAAAACGATTTTTTCTGTTTTTTGCAAATTTTTAACTATTTTTTTAAGATTTCAATGAAATAAGGCGTTAGATTTTAAATGGAGTCAAGATAAGCTATAAAACGATATAACTGCACCTAAATACAAAAATTTACGCTTTTAAGATTTTATGTATGAATACAAATTATGCATTAATTGCTATTTTAGTCTTACAGACATAATTAAATTTACAGAATGGCTTTGGAGTATCCAGGTGGGTGTGTGGGGTATGCCCCCTTCATCAAAAAATGACGCCATCATAGAAGGGTTTTTTTTGTACAGAGATTATTTTGATTTAAAAAATCCAAATAAAAAAAATTTATAAAAAAATTTATATAAATAAATAATAATGCTTAAAAATCTATAAAAAGTGTTTTTAGGTTTTTTTTTTGCAATAAAACACAGACTACCTTCCGCTGCAAAAAATCTTAGGACCGCCAATGCAGACTGGTTTAATCTAACCTTTTTTTTGTTTTATATAAATTACGGGTTTTTTTGTTAAACTAAATTAATTTTTTTTTTTTTCTAATTGATACAACGCTTATATGTAAGGAGATTCGTTTTTATTTATGAGTGTCTTCTGTTGATTCGTAAGGACAAAAACTTATTGGTAGCCATTAAAACAGAAAAAGCGCATTGTCCGTATACCGACCGTTCCTATTGATTTGTTGACCAACCTGCGCCGTTAGAATTGGATTTTAATAAAGGTACTTGTTTGCTTTTTAAGCTTATTAACAACATTACACAAATAATGGTTATAACTGTCAATAGCTTGTTCGTTATTTAAGAAATTTATAGCTGTTGTATACGTTTTTTTGCATTATTCTGCATGTTAATGTCAATTTCCTGTATGAAATCAATATAAACTACGGTATAAAAGATATTTTGCGATTGATCTAAATATAATAATTGTAAAAATTACATAACAAAAAAAACATAAAAGTATGTATTTCTGCTTTAGTGTTTTATACACATCGTATCATTTTTTTATTCGTCAGCCGTAATGTTTTTGTTTTGTAAAACGTATAATAGAAACATCCGCAATTTTTTTATAAATTTATCATGATTAACACTAAATCTTTTCAATAAAAAAAATTAAAACCTAATATCATTTATTTTCAGATTTTTTAAAAGAAATAATAATGTACATATATAAAAAAAATCTTAATGCTTGTTTATTTTGCCTTAATACAACGCAAATAGAGCAGTTTGCATGGTAACTAAGTCGGTCGCAAAATACGTGTTGAAACAGGCAATGATGAGCGCTTTTACGCTTAAAACTAACTTAACTTAATTTTATATTATATAAATTATCTGCAGAAGAATGAAATTTTGTACCACATCCACCCCCTGACGATTATGTGCGCCAATTCGAAGGTATTAAAATCTTTCCCCACTCTGGATACAAAAAACGGATAAAAAAGCAAAGAAGTGCAAAATTTTGCAAAAAGTTTACAAAAAATATAAAAAAACATTGTTTTCGGTTTAACGTGAGCAATATAACCCTGCACCTCAAAAAATCCTGCAGACGCACATGGATTCACAAAAACATAATTAATTGCATTTTACTTTGTAAAATAACTTCAGAAAAATACTTGTGATTTTTTGCTAATTTTTAGAACTGCTTGATATTAATCATGATTTACAACAACGATCTAAATCAAGGTGATTTAATCAGTACAACCCTGTTTTAGACTTAAAAATACAAAAAATATATTTTTAGAAGATTTTACCCCTGAGGAAGATATCGTCCTAAATTAAACATAATAAGGTATTTATTTAAAGTTATTGTAATCATATACTAATATAATAGAAAGAGTTTTTTTTTTGCGTATTAAATATTTTTAGACTTTAAAAAAAATTTGAGACTATCTCATAAAAAGTGTATTGAGCTTGAAATAAAAAAATTATGTCTCGGAGAGGTCAATATATATCAATGAACGTCAGAATATCTTTTTTTCACAAACTAACAAAATAAGGACTTTCAAAAAGTTATTCCAACAAAATTGTATTGAGCTAACGCTTATAAAAACGCTGTTTCTATATAAAGTGTTATGTATTTCTAACTCTATTTAATTTACAAAATTATAACATTTTCAACATAAAAATGTACAAATTTCGTGAATTATATGTCTAATGTTCAGTTGCTAACGTCGTATTAGTGCTCCCTGTACGCTCTTTTCGGAATCATTATGTGTTTATGAATAATCTATGGGCAATAATAGTTTTTTAAAAACTGGATATTCCATAGGTTTTTAGTCATAAAAACAAAATCCATTCAGGAATCCAGTCTATTAGGGTGAAAAAATAAAACTGAAGCATTTTTTAGTATGTTTCTTTAGAATTTTTATTTCTGAGAAATAAGCTTAAAAATAAATTATATTTTTAAATAAACTGCTTAAATATTGTTGTTGACATCGTATTGGTGCTCCTTTATCCCCCTTTTGATATATTTTGTGATTATGAATAATACCAGGGGCAATAATAATTTTTGTAAAAATGGATTTTCCTAGGTTTTTAGTCATAAAAACAAAATCCATTCATTTTTTTGGTTTATTAGGGTATAAAAGTAAAATGAAGTATTTTTTAGTATTTTTTAGTATGTTTCTTTGCTATTTTTTTTATGGTTGAGAATTAAGCATAAAAATAATTTTTTTAATGGAACTGGACTGAACTTTTGCGAAAATCGTTTAATAATTAATATAACCCTGTTTGTAATTTACTGGTATTTATTAATTACGTTTTTTTCCTACCCTTAAAATTAAATTTTTAAAAACACGAAAAGAAACACCAATGCCTGTACGACATCATTTTCATTTTCTAGCAAAAATGAATCTAACAGCCGAATATAATGCCAGTGCGAAAAATGTAAAATCACTTGCATAACAGAAAACAACAATATTGTAAAGGATGCCCCGACTACGCATATAGAACATGACCTCCATCAAAAGGTATAGTGACGGAAGTCATTAAAAGAAATCAAGTAAAGGAGACAGCGGCAAATGAACCAACGAGTACAACCTCTTTAGTTATTAACAATGTTTTGTCAGATATGGATATTGATGTTATCGTGTATATACCAGAAAATTCAGCATTACAATATTGGTTCAAAGATCAAGAAAAAAAACTCGTCCATCTGCACCAACAACTTTAAAGAAAAGCAACTTGCCACAAGTATACAAGTGTACATTAAATGGGATGGAATGGCTGCTTTTATATAAGAAATGATGACATACTATGGATATTTACAACTAAAGATAATTTATTACATCTTTAAATTCAACACGACGGTTTGGAGATGGACATTTTAGTGTAGCCCCATCAGTATCATCACAAACATTCTATCAACTGTACACAATCTATGGATATTGATATAATCAGGTTTTTCCGGTAGTTTATTGTTTAACAACTAAAAAACCGAAAATATATATAATATTATAATTAACACGCTTCTAAATAAAAAGTTTAACAAAGTAACTGGTGCTGCAATAATGTAAACTTTACTTCTGATATGGAACTCGGTGTTATAGCAGCAATGCGAACAACTCTGCATATATTCAATATGATTTTTGCTACTTTCATTTAGACAAGCCCTGAAAAAACTTGAACAAAATCTTGGATATTCAACATTGCATGCTACTACATAAGCATTCGCATTACAGGCGCAGATGAATGCAGCGCTGGCATTTGTACCTCTATCATATGTGCGACCAGCATTTAATATGCTTTAAAATATTGGAATACTAGAAATGTAATAGATTTTTGATTGTTTTAAACGCACCTATAAAGCAAAGAATACAGCCAATACAACACCCAACCAGGACCATATTTTACCCCACACTATTATAATGTTTACGCTAGAACCATGCAGCAAGAACCAAGAACAAATAACTGGGTTGAGGGCTAGAGCAATGGTTTTTGTTCCATAATAGGCACAAATAGGCCTGATATATAAATGTTCTTAAATGAATTACAAAAAAGACAATCAAAAACTATGAGAAAAATAACCCGACTACGAAATGGGATTGCCCGAGAACACGACGCAACTGCGACATACAAAAGGATAAAAGATTGCGAAATATATGTTCGCTATTCCGAACAGGGTTTATTTTGGATTACTTAAGAAATATATCGGCCCATTTAACATAAAAATAATCTTTCGTTTTTTCTTACAAACATTTTTACCCTTATTTCTTATTTCTTTTGACTTTTATTTTATATTTGGTAACCCGAAAAAACAGCAATTAGTATCGTGAAATTGTTTCATGCATGATTTATTAATTTAATATATAATTTATATCATATTAACGCCATTTTTTTAGTATTTCGTAGACAAACAAAGCATTCAACCGGCCAAAAAAGTTATCTTTATCTTAAAGGTATACTTATACCAAAAATACGATCAGGTATCCGTCCAGTCATAATAGTAAGGAAAATTTAAAAACCAATAAAAACAAAAAAAAAGCCAATTTTGAGTCAAAGACCAAATATTTCTCGTTTGGTGCTATAATTTTTTTCCTTATTTTACAGGATTTGAAACTTACTATCAAGACTTTACGGTAACGTGAAAGACAAAAAAATATATGCCAAATATAATGGGCTTAATCCGTATTTTTATGAATGCATGTTTACTAAAATAATCAAATAAATACTTATTATTATTTTGGATTAGAAACTTTTTGCAACATTAGTTGCCGTTTACTGCATGATATGTGCTAGCGTTTACTAAATTTTGTTTACGCAGTAGAAATGCTAAAATATGCGCTCATATGTAAACATATTCGCACTAGGCGTATATTTATTCACAGAAGACAACAACTCGTGCTTATTATTGTAGTGTAAGGACCTGAAAAAACCTTCTTATATAAAATATTAACAGTTATCAACGCATCGTAGCCGGCCTAAATATTTAATTGTATAAATAACTAATATCTAATCAGTTTTATATGCTTCTTAAATTTGTATTTCACTCGCCATTTAAAACGCAAATTTGCATAATGTATAGCATTTATAGCCACAATTGCTTGGAAATATATTGTTAAGACTATATATTTATTAAAAAGGTAGGTCACATAGGCGTAATTAAAAAATATACAGTAAACCAAAATGATCTGTTGCGTTAGTAAATGTTTCAAATAATAATACATTGGATGTATTACACAACATATGTTTTTTACTGTAAAAGAACGCTCATTTGTAGGATCAGATATTTTTCTATGTACAGTTATCGATATTTGTACGTTGTATTTGTTTATTTGTTTGATTTAGATTTGGGGATCGTATTTGTTGCTTTAAATGGATTTATTTGATATTTTGTCGTTTATAGGTTTTTGACATTATGTCACCTGTCTGTATTTTATGTTATGTTACATTTGACATTATGTCATTTTACCGTTATGACGCATAATCATATTTGCATTTTCTTTAACATAAGTACATATATTAATAAACTGAAATAATGTATTAATATTTTTAAAATACCTAGTGTAAGACGCATACCTTATAAACATAAATAAACTAATGCGTCTTTAATAGTTAATCAGATGGTATATATAGTGCCGTGGTCTTAAAAAGAGGTTTGTTGACGTTTTTTATTGCATTTATGGCTTTAAAACATTCTGCGCCTGTAATAGAATTAATAATGTAGATAAGATTATATTATATGCACCTTACACCGGCGCAAGTAAAAAGGGTTGGTCAACAGTAGTTTAAGTTTGAAAGAGTAAAGGAAAAAAAATGATAAATAAACAAATTTATTTCTTACCAAACAATGATGTGTTAAGACGACTGTAGTAAAACGCACCCAGTAGTAAAATAAAAAGCATTTATGTCCTAAAATTTAACCGATGGTTGAAATTTTATTCATGGGTAAAAATGAAATTTTTGTGAGTGTAATAAGTTTACCCTTGGATAAAAACCTACCCATAGGTAAAAATTTGCTTATGATAGTCATGGGTAAATTATTGACCCATGGTTATAATTTTTGATCTGAAATATAGATTGTATTAAATTGAACCCATGGTATTTTTTTAACCATTTTACCTTGAGTAAAATTCACCACATTTTACCATGGGTAAAAAAAACAAAACGTACCAGAAAGAATTTAATCAACATATTCCCCTGGCAGTAAAGCCACGCCTAGAGTATAAGGCGTCTCCTAATCTAGAAAATATTGTGATGTCACTTTTTAAAAAAATGCGAATTTATTATTGTTTTTTTTGATAAACTTGCGAGGAAAAATGCCGCATTGTGTTATTTTGTTGTTTATTTGCGTGGAATCGTAACCTTTTAAAGAATTCCTGGTTATCTGATACAAAATGCAGTATTCAGTAAAAAAATTGAGTGATTACATTAATATTTCAATTAGAATGTATAATGTATAATGTAAGAAACTTAATTTTTTGTTAAGGCACTCTGAAGCAAAAAAAAG
>JAQFYM010006056.1:0-12268 GCA_034694785.1 Agrenia bidenticulata
GTCACGGTTGGAAGAACAAACTACAATGTAATTTGAAACTATTTGACAATAAAGTATCAAATCAAATCAAATCAAATGTGTCGTCGCACATCCGTCCTCATCTATTTCCTTCAATCCGTTTGATTATCCAATGTTTTGTCTTGACAGGAATTGTTAGTGCCTTAGTGCAGACTTGAGCATGGTAGTTACGAGTTTCATCATGGCCAAAACTTGTACAGCATATGCTTATGCTAACATATGCATAACAAGGGCAATTGTTCTCGAATGATGGAGCTCTTCTGTTTTGAGTTTACAATATGTATACTATGCAACCACACAAGTTGCTCTCATCTCCTTGCTTTTTTGATATTATTTATGACGTCAAAAGAATATATTTTTGACATTCGAAGGAAAATAATTTCCATAAAATGCTGACCTCAATCTCAAGCATTACGTTACTATCGTACCCTGATTCTTACACTACCAATTAAGGATAGCTTCGCGTTACCTTCAGGGCGGACAATATGTAGCTAACTTAGGCATGGGGAACCCAGCAAATCTATTCTCTATATTCTGTACATGAGACATTAAAATCATGAACGTATGTGCAACAAAGTCGTTAAAAGTACTGACTTCCATAATTTTCCTTGCAGAGAGAAGTGATAGTGGGGGAAGCACTTTAATACTTTCTCACTTAACAACAACCTTTTTTATCATTCATTGCTAGCTTCTCAAGCATTTAATATATGTGGGAGCGTGTACTCCATCAGGAGTATCAGGACAACCTTTCCTTCTATACAAGCCATACTGTAATTCCATATAAAGTCCGAGCAACCACACTAGCCATAATTCATATGATACATCCATATCCACCTGCCCACAAACTTACATACCAATTTGGATAATTTCTCATCATTCTTCAACCATTCACTATCCGGCTAAATCCACATTGAACAGTCATTCATTCAGTCCCTGTGATTGAAGGACAATCAAATAATATCTATCTCCCCTTGCATTCTCAATTGGATTTTGCCCTATCTCGGTACAAGTACGAGATTTTTTCTTCAACTTGCCTGTCATAAAATAACTATAATACCAGTAAGTCTATATAATCCTCCGCAGTTCAACTAGACTATTTCTCTACACATTCAGTGACACGGATAGTTTCTAGTTTACACGTCTTTTTAAATCGGAAACTGAGGTAAGTAGATGTGACTTATCAAATTTTGATACTATATACAACTTAACTAAGTTAACCCTCTTTAAGTAATTGCATCAATCGTCACAAGTAATTGCATCAAATTTTTCTTGAACTTTTCTGTTTCATACACTTCAACTTATCACCGTTCAAACAGAAATGACATTCGACTTCGACTTCAAAAATATATTTAAAGTTTTACTCTTTTGTAGACAGTTCAGCTGAATGAGTTAATTATTTTGAGAAACCTGTAGTTTTGCAATCAAGTTGATAGTGAAATGAGATTGTTCAATAAGATAAAAAAGCAGGAAAGTCCACGATTTTTATTATCTAAGTAGGTTCATGCAACAGAGAGCTTAGTAGTTGTGTGCAAAACTAAAATCTTTGCACGCGTTCATAGAAAGGAGGATTTACAACCTTGACAGGTGGATCAAATAATCTTTACACCCCCGGAGTGTAATAAGCGTCAGAATCTCTGTTCTCAGATATTTCTATTCAAAAAATTTTAATCAGAGAACAATCTTTGAAATCCATTTAAAGCCAACAAATCAATGATAAAAACCCGATGCTCAATAGAAATTAGACTTTGTACTTGTGTCAAGTTGTGTCTCTCGATTGAGTTACATGAATTCATGAATCCATAAAATGGGGCAGTGACCTTACGATAGCAGTGTTAAATTTAGGAGAAATAACTATCTAAATTATTAAATGCATGCACTCAAGGATTTTAAGACTTTTAAGCCTTTACATTCTTATACAAAACAATTAGGATAAAATGCCTTGCCCATTTTTAACCCGCCTTCCAACTTCATTCGTCCGTAATTATGGGTCCAACATTTTGAAGAAATATGGAGAATCCTGCCCCGTTGCTAGTCGGGCTTTATCTTCGCTTCCGGCAAGTAACAGTAAGTCAGTCAGAGATATAATCTCTAAATAAGTACTTTTCTGAGTCTTAAGCACGAGGTCGTTTACCTGAGAAACTGCTCATTACAGGGAATGAAGAACCTGCCGATGGAGTAAAATGTCAATTTGATGCTGGAAGCAATGTGATGAAAGAAATAAGTTCTGAAGTCCGGGGTCCAATGGAGTTGAAAAAAGAGGTTGGGGAAGCTTTTCCCTACGAAGCCTTCTTCCGAGAACAAATCTTACGGAAGAAGAATGATCATTCATACCGTATCTTTAAGAAAGTTAATCGACTTGCGACCAATTTTCCAAGTGCTCATGAATTCAGCTGGGGCAAACGCCCAATCACTGTATGGTGTTCCAACGATTACTTGGGGATGTCATGTCACCCAGGTGTGAAGGACGCGGTGTGGTGAGTTACATTTTTGTTGCAAAACTTTTCAAACTCAAAGAAGTCGGGTTAGTAAGTCAGTTTGCCAATGAAATCAAACAGGGAAGCTCTGCAAAATCACGGAGCTGGAGCTGGGGGAACTAGGAACATTTCAGGAAACTCTTTGTTCCATGAAACACTCGAGACCGAACTGGCGTCCCTTCATCAAAAGGAATCGGCCCTTCTCTTCACCTCCTGCTTTGTTGCAAATGACTCCACCCTCTTCACCCTGGCAAAGTCATTACCTGGTTAGTAAAAAATTTCCTGAAAATCATTAGTCAAAAATGCAGTTCAAAGATAAATAAAATTATTAGGATGTCACATCTTTTCTGACGCTGGGAACCACGCATCAATGATCCAGGGGATCAAGAACAGTGGTGTGCCGAAGCACATATTCAAACACAACAATCCTGACCACCTTGAAACCCTATTGAAAAGCGTTGGCAAGAGAGTACCGAAAATCGTAGCTTTCGAAACCGTACATTCCATGACCGGGGCAGTGTGCCCCTTGAAGGAGTTGTGTGAAGTAGCTCATAAGTATGGGGCAATCACATACATTGACGAAGTTCATGCAGTAGGATTGTACGGAGAAAACGGTGCTGGAATTGGAGAACGGGATGGTCTTCTTCATAGAATGGATATCATTTCTGGAACCCTTGGTATGTACTCTTTAAAATGGCACTATTCAAATATCCATTCAATTTATAATTAGAAAATTAATAGATCAATAAATAAATCTGCAGGAAAAGCTTTCGGAAATATTGGAGGATACATTGCTGGAAGTGCAAATTTGGTTGACATGGTTAGAAGCTATGCCGCTGGCTTTATTTTTACGACCTCCTTGCCGCCAACGGTTTTGGCTGGAGCTCTGGCAGCCGTAAGAATTTTGAGATCTAGCGAAGGACGTGAATTAAGGGCTCTACATCAGTCTAATGTCAGATATCTAAGAGAATCGTTGATGAATGCTGGAATTTCCGTTGAACACACCCCGTCTCATATCATACCTGTTTATGTAATTATCTGAAATTACCCCTTCCATCTCTGTCGTCATATTCATATAATTTATTACCAAACTGATCTACTAGATCGGAGATCCATCCCTCAGCAGTCAATTGTCTGACGAACTATTGAAGCGTAAGGGACACTATGTGCAGGCCATCAACTATCCTACAGTTCCGCGCGGTCAGGAAAAACTTCGAATCGCCCCGACACCTCATCATACCCGAGAGATGATGGACGTTTTTGTCCGAGATCTGGTTGAAGTTTGGATAGAGATGGGGATTCCATTGCGAAATCGCCCTTGTTCTAACGTGAGATTTCGATTAAGTCTGAAATGTTATACCATTGTACTAATATTGATATAAACTTCAATTCTTTTTGCAATGGCTAGGCATGTACCTACTGCAAGAAACCAGTTCTTTTTGAACGACTTGAGTCTCGGAATTCCTGGACTCGTGAAGAATTGGATCTGGCTTCTAAAGAACTTTGTACTCTTCCAAATTGTCCTCAAATTGCTGTTTCCGCTTGAGAATCCTTTTAACAATAAAACTAGAATTAAAGCTACAAGTAACTCAACGCCATTAACTGATTAAAAACGGTGATTGTCTTCACTGGAAATTGGAACTCAGCATTGCTCACCAACCCTTCCTGCTTTAACCATCAAATTTGGCATACCTTATATTCTAGATAAAAATTTATTATTCGTTCAACTAAACCAAATTACTTGTTACAATTTATTAAAAACTAAACCCAAATGAATTTGACCTTCATTATTCTCCTTCATGCATCGACGCATCTAGTACATGACCGTCATATATGCAGAAAAATGAAAGAAAATAGAATACATGTTCTTCCAAGTATATGCGGTCCAGACTAACAGATTATAACTAGGATAACGAAAATTAATCTTTGAATCATACTACTCGACCTCGAACAGATTTTTCTTCCTGAAAACCGAAAGTATTCTCGATATTAAACTATTTTAGCTTCATATTACATTTACTAATTTAGGTGCGCCCCGAGTCCGACATCTGTACACTACCATTTACCGGCTAGCTTATTTTCAGAGGGTACTCAGGTTAAGTTCAATAGTGATTTAAGTCAATTTAAAAAAATAACCTACCCCAACGCTACTCAATAATTGAAACGGATGTATTCACATTATGCTCTAACTTGGTTGACCGGTAAGTCGGCATAGCAGAAAGTTGCTAAAACACGGTTACATCGTACGTTCGGCAATAGCAGAAATAATTAGAACAATCAACAATATTTCAAATGTATCTGACCACCCCTTTATTTTATTGAATAGACAAATGCAATGTACTGCAAAATAACTTAATCCTAACAATCATTCAATAAAAAAGATTAGGAGAACGTCGCACTTCTCTCCAACTCTCCATTAACTTTTATGGATCATCTCCAGTATTGCGTCACCTTATGAGCTGATGGACAAACAATACTGAGGCAGTTGTTCGAATAGTCTAGCGATGAGGCTTTTTTTAACTAGCAGAAAGAAGGGGTGGCGTGGATCATTGCAAGTTTGCAAATACTAAACCGTCTTTCATAGTTTCAGTTGTTCACAAGATTTCGTATGACAAAGGAGTCCTATTCTTTATCTTAAGTACATATTTCTAGAAGGTCAGATCACAAAGTAGTACTATTCAAAGTACTCAAGATCCCAGCAAAACCTCTAGGCTTTTATAAAACGGGGAGGGGGGCTAAGCCGTTTATAGGCTCTGCCTATGCTACAACCGCCCACCCTTGTTTTAGCCTGTATGGGTGCATTAGTTTGCCGATTAAAAAATTCACCCGGCACCCATGTGACTGATTTTGCCGATGTCGGCTCAGCTGACAATGATGGCTAAAAATCATAATTTTCTTAGTAATACATAGTACATAGAAATTGGTGCAACCGATAGAAATTTATTGCACTTGTAAGTGTGCAATGAACAACTCCCACTCACAAGAAGATAAGTTATAATTCTACGGCCTAACTACTAGTAAACTAGATCAGTCGGTCGGTATTCACAAATTTAACTTTTAAAATTCAACACATCATTTAGCACTGCAGCCGTGAGGGTTTTAAAATCTCATCAATAGGCGCGGATTACTAAATGACAAGTTTCTACGAGTTTACTTATTTCACTGGAATTTGTATACGACTCACTAATAGTATAGTATATGGACAGTTAGTTAGTTTCTAGCACTTTCTTTCAGCAGCAAAAATATCTCCAACCATTGACACTCGGGTTTACGCAGTTTGTAGTCCACTCAGGAGAAATAGCTCACATCCGTAAATCTAAAACTTAGAAATTATACTCGTACAATGACTTAAACGTAGTAAATCGAGTTATAATGTTATAAGTAGTAGATATCATAGAGGACGAACTAATTAAACTACGGAGAAAACAATTGATGAGTTTCTACTTATTCAAGGGACAATCATCGGTATAAATCGGATCTGCTATTCTTATTAACGTAAGAGTGAATTCTTGAGATAACTTATGAAGTGAATTTATTAACCGTTGGCTAAACAGGGAATTTTGATCTGATGGTTAGTTAACACTGCTGGTTCAAATGTACAAATTGTGTAATGGTTGGCTTATGAATAAGCATGTAAGATTGACTCAAGTTTTGAACCAGATAAGTCTAACATCTTCAGGCTTATAAAGAGGAAGTGTAATGTAAGAAAATACATGAAAAACAGGCTAGATTGTGTATGTTGGAATTTCTATTCAAGTTGAAGATATTAATTTCCCAATGCATACATCTTGGTCCATTCCCTAGCATTTCGAATAGCCTCCTGTTCATTCATCTTCCATAGTTCTGCCACGTCGTTTGCAAGAGGGTCATCTGGGTTTGGGGCACTTAACAGAGCTTGAATCGACAATAAAACAGTGCGAATTTGAAGCGCAGGACTCCACTTGTCTGTAAATAAGTTAATATTTTCAACAATTTTCAAGCAAAGAGAACATAAAAACATTTAAATAGTAAACTAACCTTTCAAAATGTCGAGACAGATTCTACCCAGCTTATCGATATTAGGATGGTAGATCTTTGTAATAAATCGAACCTTAGGTGCAGACATAGGATAGTCCTCCGGGAGGAACAATTCTAATTTAAAGACACCTCCTTCGAATGGCGAACCCTCTGGTCCTGTAACAACATGACAATTCCATTATAACGTTTTCAATTCCTAAAACTTAGAATAAATTAAAATTCGTAGCCACCGCATCATAAAAATATTTGTCGTACCAGTTACAACGACATGGAAATACCGGGCATTATTATCATCCGGAACGGCGTTTATCCCAGGAACCGGTTCCAGCATAAGCCGCTGAGTTTCCTAAAAATAGTAAATATTTTCACTCGTGTAAGACAGGATTGACGAGTAGCAACTATTTTTGAAGACCAAATCCCCTACAACTACCCACCGAGTGGCGGCGCCAAGCAGACGGCTGCGACGGCCATTTAATTGTCATTTCATTACGTATAAAATGTATTAATGTCATTACGTATAAAAAATACAAAGTACTATAAAATTTAAAACTATCAACAATCACAAACTGACACAGCTAAGCATGGCGTATGTAAAACACGCAAACCAGCCCATGCACCATGATAGAAACCGGAAAATCTAGTGTCCAAAACGACAGGCACAAGTCTGCTCAATGTGTACAGGCTACTTACTACATATAAGCACCGACATATTAGTGACTGGCACACTGAATAGGTCAACATCGATCTGCACGTACTGCCCGCAGTCAATGCAGCAAAAACACTCTCAAACCATACTGAATTCGATGATCGTTAATCCACCGACAATTTCCAAAATCCAGTCCTAACTAAATACTTAAAATTTCTTCCCACCACCAACCACATTCAAAGAAAGTTAAATTCCAAATCTCACCCAAGCTAACGAATCCCCTTGATCCCCACAAATTCCCACCCCGATTAAAAAACATGTAGCAATGTGGACTATTCTAGACCCCCTCGGCCTTTACAAATGGAACACTAATAAAACCCCAAGTTTAATTACCTTGATGATTCGTCGAGGAAGTCCAGCCATGATTCCTCTCTGCCTTGCCTCGTCTTCCTTTCTCTTGTGGATTCGATTTACTCCCCTTGTCGTTCAGTGGACCAGGACCAGGCGTGATCGGCCTCAAACATTAAACTAATTTTAAAATTCCAAATTTTCTCCTCTCGTCTCTAAGAACTGCAAATTGTATTTGTACCGCAACGAAACCAATCGGACTTGACTGCACTTGCACTCCCTCACTCACATCAGCAGCAGAGCACCTCATACAAAGTTCTCGTCTGGGCTCTGAACCAACTCAAATTCCCAACTATCATCCTCCTCTCCGTTCTCGTTCACCTTCTTCCCTCGAGGTGACACCCCGACCTCCACACTACCCGTATAAATCAAAGATAAGATAAATCATTTTTATCCGACAACCTCTCCTTTCCAGCCAAAGCCTCCTAAATTCCAGCCATTTACTATCTATCCCACCTGGGCTCACCTAACTACAAAACCCTAAAGGAGCTTTTATTAGCCCTTGTTCCATGTGTAGTAGCATGGTGAAGAAGAGGGCTTTACGCACTCGTCCAGAAGTCAAGCTGGAAATTACAGATGGGCTTATACATTAAATTTTGCTAATAAAGTTAATGGTCTTAGTGACTAGGGGATTTAAGTCCTTTAGTCATTTTATAAAGTTTGCAGACATCGCATCAAATGGACTGTGGAGTAGTTTCTAATATTTTTCAGTGCATCCACAAATTGAGTCTTGAAATTCATAGTCCCTTTCTTCGCTTTTTCTATCAAAAGAAGTTGAGGCTGGAAAAGGCTGAAAGGGGAAGATTGGGGAAGTAATTTGTGGGGCATTGAGAGAGTTGCCCTTTAATTCCCGACTTGGCAATTCTTTGAAGATCAGAAGGAGATTAATGTGGACTAATACTGACTTTGAAACAAGGCTTGTTACACTATCATCTCTCTTAGCTGATGATGTTTGAAGATTGTTTTTAAAGCTTTAGACGTTATATATTTTAATATTTCAGAGAAATTCTTAAGAGGATTAAGATTAGGAAGTCTGACAGTCTTCAAAAGCTAATAATCACTCAAGAATAAGCAGCTCCTCATCCGTACTAATAAAATATAGGTTTAGGGATCCAAATGGCTGGCAATCTAAATCCTCTTCTTCCTCTAAATTGTACAGGGTCAATTTGAAAGATGAAATTCTCTCGAAGTACAAAAGTTAATCTTTAATCTTAACATCAAGAGCACATTTATGTGCATGCTTTGAGCAAATATGCTTTCAATGCAGGGCGTATACATAGGATACCGAAATTTCTCAAAGAGCTACTACTGCTGCCAAATTGCCAATGAGCGATAATTTTGAGTTGCCCAATTTATAATTGGGCATGTATTAAATGATTTTTTGATATGATACTATTTTATTTTATTTTATTTGATATTTTCAAATATTTCAAATTACATTGTAGTTTGTTCTTGTAGTGGCAGTGATAAGGACATTATTTTATGAGGGACGAACCGATTTGTGAACTGATTATCGTGGTTCATTGCAAACACATCCTTCCTCTTGGCGATTATCCGCTCTTTAACAAAATCTTTAAACGATATTTTTTAACACCCAAATTCTTTGGTAATTTGTAACATTTTAGAATTTCTAAATATGTTTAAATTGAAGGAGGACTCAACTGATGATGATACAAATCATCACAGTTGTCACTTCCTCTGCCCCTCACTACAAAAAACTGTTGACCTACAGGGTTGACCTAGATTTTCGAAATTTAATTTAATTCACCCACTTAAGAGTTCAAAGATGGATCAAACCTTTGGAATGGTTTTCTCGGAGTGCCGAAATTTGCACATTGGGTTTTCAGTTTGTACTCTAGGTTTTAATTTTGAAAATGAGCCAAACCGGTCGAAATTTTAGACCCTGGCTTTTCATAACTGCTTAGCGCAGGAGTTTTTAGTATTCTTATATGGAAGTTTGAAGCTTATAAATTTTTACGACACTCGAAAATTACGACTATCAAATTTCAGGTTAAGATTATCATGCGGTGTCTCTAATAATTTATTAATTCCAATTACTCTTCCCTGCATTGAAACTCTCGTTAGTATATTATACCGCAGAATGAGAAATAGAGATTTTAAAGAGAATCCAATGAAATTTGAATTCCCATCAGCTAAATTTTCACCAGTGAGTGGGTGTTAATCCCGCAATGCGGTTAGAGTATTGAGTTGATGCTCCATTCTCATTCTCAAATCGTATTAGAATATTGATCGATAGATAAAAGTGATAAAACATTGCTATGAAGAAGCATCAATGTATCCATAAAGTAGGTAGGCAGAGGGAGGATTGATATAAATAGAAATCAAATTAACATAGTACGTTAATTTTATGAGTAAATAACGAAATAGATTTTGCATCAGACTTCCCCGATGAAAACATTTTCTCTCCGGACAAAACTTTTTCTAAATTCATCTATCAGTTTGACTGAAAAGGAAATAAAATTAATCTAAAAAAGTATAGTTCACTATAGAGGACATAAAATGGTTTATATGGGAATTAATAAGGTCAGGTTGTTGAGTTGAGTTGCCAATACATTGAAAATACCGTCGCTAGAACAGTTTTAATACATTGATATTAATTTAATATTTAATAAACTACGATGTTGTACATTTCCATAAGCCCTCCCAAAAAAACAATCCATAATATTGGATCGATAGATATTAAATCATTATTATTTCATTAACTTTAGACATGATCCCTTGGCCAATATTAAATTTTGAATCTAGGATACTGCAAAGCATCTAAATTTCCAAAGTACGATTTGAGAAAATTCCGGGAAATTCCATCTGAATTTAAAATTAAAGATTTTAATTTAATTGGAATAGCAAGACCAAACACTAAAAGCCGAAATTCAAAAATGTAGCATTGTTAGAAATACTGAAGCAAGGCTGAAATTTATTATGCCAAGCCAGCACTATAAATAGCCGCGGCTAGTTATCTCTAGCTCCCCAGGGTTGTGCTTTTATAGTTCTTGCTTCAATTACACACAAAGCCCAATGCTCGGAGACACTTAAGCATAAGCACACAAAATTTCCAGCCTAGTGTTTTTTCCCATTATTTTTTTTTCTAGGCAAAGATATTTGCATCTAAAAGATATCCATGAGGAGTAAGGAATCTAATTTAGTCTCTTCCTCCTTTGAGTTGAGTGCAAATGAAATTCATCTGCAACTCTGGAGGAACAAGCCACACACACATGAAGGAAAATCCATGGAAAACTCTCAGTTGAAAATTTAATAAATAGCTCTTATTTAAATTTAGCTATCAGTTAAAAATTCTTTTCTCTCAAAGATCATAGGCTTACTCAAAGGTGGTTCAAAATGTTAGCTGAAATGTTTAAAAATTGAGTTGTTGTTCAACATGAAAGACATTCATCCATTGTCTACGATTTCACAGTCAATCAAAAACTCTAGGAGGTGCTTATTAAATGCAATGAAGTCTGCAGTTCTAATGAAATAATAAGCAGAGATAATTTCAACATATTCGTTTCTATTGTGGTCAATCTCAATCGCATACAGAACACCATTAATAGCTCCGTTGTTAAACTGTAGGCTATATACGTCATAGCCCCCCGAAGAGTATTTATTATTCATTAGAAGTCATTCTTTTCCAAAACCGCATCCAAAATCAAAGCAAAGTCAGGTATAATGCGCCCTTGATCATCGAATTAAAATTTACCTCAACGGTCTCATAAGTTTCCTGCTTGAGGGGGGAATTTCAATGCCTACCAAAAACATGAGTCCGATTCTCAGTATCCTTCAGCATCGGCAACACTCTTTAGTTGTCATTAGCTCCATCCAATTGTCAATAGTCAACAGGAAATTATGAATTAAGATTTGGATTCCCAACTTTCGTGTTTACTTCACTATTTATAATCAAAATATCGGTGTCCTTGTTCATCTAACAACGACCAAAGGAAATCTTCTAATTGCTTCCAATGAAATCCTGTGTGGCTCACTTTTCAAATTGAATTCACCAATAGCTGTGCATAGAATTCCGAATCGAGAAAAGCATCAGATGGAATACACATAATGCAATGCTCTTAGGATTTTATTTTATTGAATTACACACATCCCGTTCATTTCCATACGAACATATGCCTTTAATATCGCATAATAAGTTCAAATAAGAGAAAGTCGAGGATATTAGGGAAACACTGGGAACGGGATGTAAAGAAGAGAAAGTTGAAAGGAAAGGAGGAAAGCCATGCAAGGGACTAGAGAAGAAAGTCTTTTATGATGAAAAGAACTGTTGAGGTAACAGTGAGAAGTGGCGGTTCAGGGGTAAAGGTAATATCTGGTGTTCAAGGAAATAAAATATGCTTCTCCATCAGTTTTTAAACCTCGTTCAAAGGGAATTCCTAGCTTATGCCCATGCCCCCAGCATCTAGTTTGTGCATGTAGAATTTTATAAACACAATTTCATTTAAATAAATAATATTTCGAGTCAAATGGATTTCACGATAGGGGGATTTGGGGGGGGAGTTAGTTGTTGCTCTAAAACACCCTCGGGTCAAGGACCAGGTTTCTCTGTTTGAATATTGAATTAGTCCTCCGTTTTGGAAACTTTCATATATTTCTATCCTAAGAGCCCGAGACAATCCAAGGACAGATATGGCTATTGTTATGTCAACTCTAGATTCTCGTGCCTTATGGAACCAATTTTGTG
>JAQFYM010006057.1:0-12267 GCA_034694785.1 Agrenia bidenticulata
GTGACCCCATTTACTTGAGTTGAATAAAATCAGTCAAAGAGTTTTAAAGATATTACGAATCAAGGTTATATGTTCCTCACCCTGTATGTTCGGGTGCGTTTCGAAAACTCCATCAAAACAACTTAATAATTCATTCCACTTCGTTCATTTCAATTTAATTTTCAAACATCCTGTTCTTCTGCCTATCATTTGAATATTTAGCCACCGAATATTTAGAATTCACAATTCCAGGATAATAGCTCCGAGAAAATATATATCCGTATAGCTATAGCTATAGATTCTGGAATAATATATTTTTACAATTTTGTATATAGAGTTCAAAGATTTCAAGGAAGAGTTAATAGTAAATTCTAGAAAAGTTAAATTCTAAAATTAGATCGTTTCGATTTAAAAATCCCGCAAGCTTACAATATTTTAAAGTGAAAAACCCTAATTTTGTAATTTTCGAAAGATAAGCATAAATTATAAACGATAAGCAAATATCAAAGCCTAAAAAATATGATGGATTTTTAACCTATGAAATTTAACTAGATTTTTTTAATGTTCAAAAAATGGAAAAAATTGTTCACTTGCTATAATCAAAAAATAAAACAACTAGAAACTAGACGTCGAAAACCTCACTTTACGATTTATTGTAACTTATCACAAGGATTATTTTCAAGACTATTTGAATTAAAAAAAAATAATTTGTTTATTTCCAATCCCTGAAAATAAAGAAATACAATACAAAAAGATTACTTTCGCAAGAATCCACAAATAGTACGTGAGTGTTCCATCCCAGGCGAGCCGGCTTGCAAGGAGGAGAGAGAGGAACTTTTACGTCTATCGTAGCAGTAACAGATCAAAAGGTTCAAATTAATTTCAGTTCAGTTCAAGTTAATTTTTAATTGCTAAAAGATTTCACTTTCAAAAAAGTATATAAAAAAATTATGTTTCTTCGGAGTTATGAATCTGTTCCAGCGTTTTCCCTGTGGTATCAGGGACGCAGAGATAGCAGGTGAAAGAACCTAGGATGCAAACGCAAGAGAAGAAATAATAAATCCCACTTTCTCCCACAACGTTAACCACATCGTGAAAAAAATATAGTTGAACGAATCCAAGGACCCGGTAGAAACTCGTAATGATTCCAAGGGACAGCCCCGGTCTTTTCGGTGACACGAGCTCCCCCATCAAAAGCCAAGGTAGAGGGCCAATCCCAAGGGCGTAGGCCATTTCATAAAATACCAGCAATGTTATCGGAATGGTGGAAGTGGCTAAAAAACTGTTAGAGTCTGCCCTCGCTTGGAGGACCAAGTATATTCCTAACGCAGACAATATAAATCCCATTAATAGTTCAGAAATTATAAGAAGTGGTCGACGTCCAAGTTTGTCAACAAAGAAGACTGGGACGAACGATGCAATCTGTTTTGTTAAACCATTTTTGGATTTTAAAATTTTAAAATAAAAATATAACACATTGGGCGCCATGTTTTAAATAGTTACCAACTGAGCAAAGTTCATTGTTGTAATCCCAACGAAATTATTGTTGGACTTGTTAGAGTCGAAGCTGGACACTCCGTATGCAAGAATGGGATAGTTTCCACAAAATTGGTGGAAGAACATTAGAATGCAGCCAACAATGAGTGGTTTGAGGACCTGAGGTTCGAAAATAACTTTCAGCCCGTACTTTAAGTTGTCTTCCTTGTCTTTGGCACAGCTTTCTGAAATCTGAATATAGACGGGTCAATTTTAAGTACTAAGAGAAAAGTGGTGACTTATTAACCCAAAGCTTTTATAAAGTAAGCCTTGTGGGAATAATTACGCCCGTTCGTAACACTTTGCAAAATATTTTGAATACCTGAACTAATTCTTCTTCAACTTCATTTTCAGGTAAGCCTGGACTGAACCACATGAGACTATTTCGTGCCCTTTGTTCTTGTCCCTTCTCCATGAGATAGCGGGGCGATTCCGGGGCGAGGAAAAGCATTCCATGAGCAATTAAGGGTATAGCCCCACAAATAAATGCTTGAACCCGCCAGGAGGTAAATGATCCTACAACGTTGCTATTTAAAAGCGCAATAGTTTTTTTTTACAAATTAAAGAACACGATAAAAGATATGGGAATTTATTTTTATACATAAAAACCATTCCAGCTGCTATCATCGTGTCAAAAGTGCAAACTAAACTACCTCGAATCTTTGAACTTGCTGTCTCAGAAACGTAAAGGGGGGCGGATGACCCATAGCTTGCAGAACAAATCCCTTTGAATGTAAAAATTTAAGATTTTCAAAAAATTCAACAATAAAAATATTTCGGATCATATAAACTTACCAGTGATGAATCGGCCTAAATACACGGTCTTGATATTTGTCGAAAATCCTATAATAATCCAGGCTACAGCACATGGTATGTTTGTCAACAACATTGCGGATCTCCGTCCAAACTTTTCAATACAAAATCCAGTAATGGGACCGGATACAATACATCCGAGAAAAAGAGCGGAAGTTAAAATAGACTCTTGCCCCTCGGTCGGGCACAATCCATCTCTATCTTGTCTCATATTTGGCAGAGCTGTAGCTGTGTATGACCAAGCCGTACCGAAAGAGAATGCTCCCATGTTTGCTAAATTTAAATTGCCAATATGAAATCGCATTCTCTGTTGAGTATGGGCTTGTAAAAACGCCAGTTGCAAATAAATTGGAAGTTGTAAAACAAAAATATGGGAAACTAAACATTTGCCTGCATTTTTTTTAAACGGTGGTTTCAGGAGATTTTTAAAGCCAGGTAGATTATAAAAATTACCCAACTATTAGGGAGGTTGAGATACAATGAATTTTTGGTTCTGATAATGACTGTTCCAATAAGTTGCATTTGCTACAGGCAAAATCACTTTACCTAAACCTCCCTACTATAATTAAAAGTTACCTGCAAACGCAGCAAATATTTGTCTTCTATATTTCCCAACTGGTTTTAAGCAGGTGGTGTACTCTGAAAGCATTTCGAATATAAATACACTCTTCGTTTTTAGTTTTCTAAATCTTTCAATTGTCTTTCTTTATTAACGAAAGGAAAGGGTTGGATTCTAAATTCAAACTAAATGCTTCATTCGTCGTAGTTTTAAAAATGCGTTATGGGTGCTGATTATTAACGAGTTACAACTTTTAAAGTATAATCTGGACAAGGTTTTATGGGAAAATCCAATCATGGATACAAAATAAATAAGTAATTGAAAATATCTAGTCATGTTTATCAGGAAGGTTTTTATTGTGGTGGTTTATGATTTTTTTTAAATGCATGGAGTCATTCATAAAAGGCTCAAAACAGTTTACCACCTTTGCTTTTCAGTAACAAATCAAGTAGAATGGATTTCGAGGGAATCCGGTTTTGCTTACGTCACCCCTCATAGATCAATTCCAATTCCAATAAATATTATATCAATTACCATAAATAATTATAGGCAAATAATAACATAGTCTGCAATTCAAATCTGATCTTTCCACGTACACTATTTTCGTGAAATAAATAGTGAGAGTAGCAGATGTGGATTTCAATGGAAATAAGCTCAGCTAATATCAATCACACACTTTGTATAGATTTCGAATAAAATGTCAAAAATAATTGCCACCTTGAACATTTATTATTTAATATTTCTTATCAATTATAGTTTTGTGAATACTCAAGAAATAGCCAGAATTTCTAGGCACATCGTCCTCAATGAAAATTACACAGTTTTCTGGACAATTGACGATGAAATGAGTGAAATCATCTTCGACCTTCAGGTTAAGACTCAAGGGTACGTCGGCTTTGGAATTTCCATAAACGGGGCAAAGAATGGGGCGGACATCGTCACAACTAAGCTCTTACCGGATGGGACGATGCTCTTGGAGGTTAGTTGCATCAACTATTGTTTAGTTAATTGTAATCAAAATAATAATATAATTGCCCGCATTGTGTTTATGGTTTACAGGACCGTCACGGAGGGGGTGGCGTGGAGCCCATGTTAGATAAGTCACTGAATTGGAGGTTAATTTCTGGAAACCGTAATGGCACGCATACGAATTTGAAGGTCTCAAGGCTCCTTGACACTGGAGATTACACAGAGGACTTGGAAGTTACTTTGGATACTTTGCATCTGATTTGGGCGTACGGTACAGACATGTCAGGGGTTCTTAGTGACCATGGAGTAAACAACCGGGGGACATTACCCGTACATTTTTTGGACACTGATGTTGAGACCCCCACTGCTACAGAGTTGGAGCAAATGTAAGTATCCGGTTCTGATTTTCTATTACTTTAAGTTTACAAACAATAATGTCCGTATCGAAATTTTCGTTACATTAGTAATAATTTTCACATTGTCTCAATCAACAATCCAGAGAATATCCCTCAATAGGGAGGTTGAGATATAGTGCTAGAAATTGTGACTAAGACAATGCGATTAGCGTTGGTATATAAAAAATCAGAAGCCAGAATTTCCCGTATCGCAACCTCCTTAATACCTTGTTAAATATTTTTTGTTTTTAAATTACCGTCTCCAATTGATAATAATAAATTGATAAGATAATCATAAATTGGGCATTTCTAACAGCTGAATTTCGACCTAAAGGTTTGAGGTATGGAGAACGGAAAAGACCGTTTTCGTCTCATCCAATGCCTCAGTTTACATGTGCTCCTTCATGAAAGGACCAACTGTTGAAAAAATGCATCACATTGTTGGGGTAAGCTAATTTCTTGTTTCCGTTCAGAATCCTTAAGAATCAAATCAGAATAAATTAAGTCTGATTTTTATTGTAGTTCAGTATGTTCATTGAAAAGGATGAAAATAAGCGGCATATTTACGATGCTGGAATTTACAGATGTGCTCCTCCCCGTGGGATAAACGCGGATGAGTTGTTTGGTCCCTGGGTGAACGAAGAAGGCTACGACTGCAACTATTCCCCGCTTCCCTTTCCATACGAATATTGCGGGCTATTTGAATTTCAGTGGACAATTGGGGGTGGAGTAAGTTAACCGTTTCGTAAATTAACTTCCAGGCTTTTGCGGTGGGTTTTAGGAATTTAATACATTTCAACCACTGAATTACGTAATGGGGTTTGCTAAATGGGCTGGGTCTTCATTATGGGAATGGAAAAATTAAATAAACTAATTTCAACCCATTAATCGCTTTTATCACGTTCAACCCATGACTATGGGAAGTTACCTCAAAAAATGATTTAACAGACAGTAGAATTAACCTTACAAGAAGAGACTAATCCTGCAAGTAAATTTAATAACTGATGTGTTTGTACTTTTGGTAGACGACAATGTTTCCAGACAATTTGGGAATGCCAATTGGCACATCTAGTGGGGACACGGAATATTTCATGACCGAAGTACATTTCGTCAATCCTGAAAAACGCTCCGATATGGTTATCAAAGCGGGATTCAACATCTATCACACGCCCAATTTAAGGTGCACGTGCGACAAAAATAGTTACTGATTCCTCTTGTTATTTTGTATTGATTACAAAAAATGGCGGTATTTTAGGGAAACCGAGGTTGGACATCTCCAGCTAGGCTTCATGACCAACAAGACGATTGCATTGACCGTGCCACCAAATTCGACTGATTTTGTTGTCAGTTCCCACTGCCCGATGGACTGCACCAAAAATCTTCCTCCAAATGGAATTCATGTCTTCACTTACCTCTTACATTCTCATCTCTCAGGTAAGCCGTGAATATTTAAAAATGAAAAAGCCTTTGAGTTAAAATTTCTTAAAAACTTATCCATACTACGTTTAGGTAGAAGGTTGAAACTCCGTCATTACAGAGATGGCTTGGAGTTGCCCCCTCTGGCTAAAGACGACCACTTTGCATTCCACTATCAGAATAATCGAAGACTTCGTTTGCCCATTACGATATTACCCAAGGATCACCTCACCATGGAATGTAGCTATGACTCGAATTGGAGTGGGGGGAAAGTGATACTTGGAGGGGGTGCTCCGGGTCAAGAAATGTGCCAGGCCTTTCTGCTCTACTACCCGCGCTGTGAAAATATAAATTCCTGCGGCAGTTACCATCTTCAAAAAGAGATCTTGGATTATATGGGAATTGACAATATTGTTCAGTCGCAAGGGGAGGTGGATGCCACTGTTACATCACCAACTAAGTTTGTTGGACTTAAGTACAGCGAGGTTGTCGAGAGTCACGTGAATTGGACAGAAGAGTTGCGGGATGACTACCAACAGATGGTGCGCAACGGGATGCAGCGCGCTTATTGTATTCCCATTTATAAAAACAACGAGGCTTTCATAATGACCAACTACCCTCTGCCAGATGAGGGGAACAGCTTCAGTTTGACTATCATCATTGTTAGCGTAGTTGCTATTTTGGGAATTTTGATGGTTGTGATAATTTACATGCGTTGTCATAAAATGGCTAAAATGCAGAGACAAATGAATGTGGTTTCCGAGTCTAATGTTTATAAATAAATAATAAATACAGCCTTTTTTTAAATAGTTTTTGTTGATTTTTCTACGAAAAATTTAAGTAGACATTTCTACACGTATGTTCCTAATCAAAATATGCGTCGGGCCAATCATAAAGGGCTCTGCTGACAGGTCACAACGAGGAATTTATCCATTACCAGTCAAATCCCTCATTAAATACTAATGTGACTTAGATGATTTTAATTGTATTGGTTGACATTCAGGATTGACGGGGTCACTGGTGGCAGTTTAAACGGGTTGAATCTTTATAATGCATTATCACTAAAGTCTAACGCAAACGATAAGTTAAAGTTACATTTATAAACCCACTGCCAATGAAAGTATTAAATATAAATAGCATGACGTTGTATTTTTTTCATGAAAACCTTTTTATAAATGTAATTCTAATTTGGGGAAGACTAAAATGTTTTCCTAGAATTCCTTTCATAGTCAAATAAAACTCAAATAGAGTCAATTTCCACTAAATCCTCTTTCCTCTTCTATTTACATGATAAACTACCAAAATCCCCACACAATCTGTTATTACAATGATCCTAACATTATCATAATTATTATGATGAGCATTTATAGTCATTTAAAATGTTATTCTCAATAGCAAATCTGATTTTAAAATCCGTTTGACGTCACAAATACCTACGTTTTAGGAGATAAAAAGTGAGAGATGAGCAGACGTGACTTTCAATTCAAATATCCTCAACTTGTCAATCTGAAACATCCATTTATCTATCTTCAAAAAAATGGCTAACCCAATTGTCCACACCTATTTATTGACCTTTCTTTATTTAGTCGTTTTTGTTATAAATTATGATTTTGTTAATACGCTCGAAATAGCTAGAATTTCAAGGCACGTCGTCCTCAATGAAAACTACACCGTTTCCTGGACACTTGACGACGAAACGAGTAAAATCATCTTTGACCTTCAGGTTAGGACTCAAGGGTACGTCGGCTTTGGAATTTCCATAAACGGGGCAATGAATGGTGCAGACATCGTCACAACTAAACTCTTACCAGATGGGACAATCCTCCTAGAAGTTAGTTACTCTTACCATTATTCAGTTAATTGTTATTAAAAGTGGGCATTGATTACACCCATTGTGTTGGTTGTTTGCAGGACCGGTACGGAGTGGGTAACGTGGAGCCGGTGCTGGACAGGTCACAGGATTGGACGTTGATTTCTGGAAGCCTTAACGGAACGCATACGAATTTGAGAGTATCGAGACTTTTAAACACAGGAGATGATATGGAAGACTTGGAAGTTACTTTGGATACTCTGCGTCTTATTTGGGCATATGGTATGGACAGCTCAGGGGTTCTTAGTTATCACGGAGTCAAGAACAGAGGGATATTCTCGGTGAATTTTTTGGACCCAGAGGTCGAAACACCGACGCCCACGGAGTTAGAGGAAATGTAAGTTTTCAAATTAGTTGTATTCTAATTTTCCTGGGATGATATTTTATAACTTATAAACTATGTTTAGGTATGAAGTGTGGAAAACAGAAAAGACAGTCTCTGTCTCGTCTAATGACACAGTTTACATGTGCTCCTATTTCAAAGGACCAATTGTTGCCAACAGGAATCACATTGTTGGGGTGAATGAGATGTATTTGTAATTTTTCATCGTATGTTTCAATGCTAATTCTTTTCGGACGGAAATCCGATTTCAGTTCAGGATGTTTATCGACAAGGAGGAAAATGAGCGCCACCTTCACCACGCCGACCTTTACAGATGTACACCTCCCCCTGGGATAAACGCTGACGATTTCTTTGGTCCCTGGGTGAACGAAGAAGGCTACGACTGCAACTATTCCCCGCTTCCCTTTCCCTACGAGCACTGCGGCCAATTTGAATTTCAGTGGACGATTGGCGGTGGAGTAAGGCTGCTGTATTTTACCATCGATTTTTGAAGGGGTGACACGAGACTGGTCGTGACGGTAAATAAATTACTTGATCTGTCCTTATTTATTGTAGACGACAATGTTTCCGGACAATTTGGGAATGCCCATTGGGACATCTAATGGGGAATCGGAATATTTCATGACCGAGGTACATTTTGACAATCCTGAAAAACGCTCCGATATGGTTATCAAAGCGGGATTTAACATCTATCACACGCCCAATTTAAGGTCTGCTGGTGGTTATTTAAACAGAGTTTATTTTAATTACATTAACATGAACTGGATGTATTTTGTATTTTAGGGAAACCGAGGTTGGACATCTCCAGCTAGGCTTCATGACCAACAAGACGTTTGCATTGACCGTGCCACCAAATTCGACTGATTTCGTGGTGAGTTCCCACTGCCCGATGGACTGCACAGCCAACCTTCCTCCAACTGGAATTCATGTCTTCACTTACCTTCTGCATTCACATCTCTCCGGTAAACTTTTTTTTAAATACTTAGAAGCTAATTATTTTAAATAAAAATTCAAATGGCTGTTTCTGGCGTATCAGGTAGAAGACTGAAGCTACGTCACTACCGGGATGGGGTAGAACTACTTCCTCTGGCAAAAGACGACCATTTCGACTTCAACTACCAAAATAATCGAAGACTTCGGGCGCCAATTACGATATTACCCAACGACCATCTCACGATGGAATGTACCTATGATTCGAATTGGAGTCGGGGTAAAGTGACTCTCGGCGGCCGATCTCCGCGGCAAGAAATGTGCCAGGCTTTTCTACTCTACTACCCGCGTCATGAAAATATAAATTCCTGCGGCAGCTATCACATGCAACATGAGGTGCTAGGTTACATGGGCCTTGAAGATGTAGTTCAATCTCAGGGTGAGGTGGATGCCACTGTTACATCCCCAAATAAGTTTCTTGGACTCAAGTACAGCCAAGTTGTTGAAAGTCACGTGAACTGGACAAAAGAGTTGCGGGACAAATACCAAGAGATGGTGCGCTTCGGTGAGCAGCGCGCTTATTGTATTCCTATTCGCTACGACGATGAGATTTTTGTCATGACCAAGTACCCTCTGCCCAATCAGGTCATTAATAGGGCTGAGTTGAACAGTTCTAATTTTACTATTTTGATTGGGAGTGCGTGTGCAATTTTTGGAATTTTAGTCGCTGTGATAATCTGCATGTGTTACAATAAAAAGCAGCAACGAGCTCAATTAGTGCTTGCTGAGATGAATAACACAAAAAAATAAACGCTAGCAATTTTGTTTAGACAGAATTTAATGAGTTTCTAAACTGTATGTTTTTTAATCCAAACTAAAAAAATTCAAGAAATAGGATAAAATAGATTTGGAAAGTATGATTTACCGTTCTTAGTTTGTACCTCTATCAGGGTATGGAGAGTAGTTATAAAAAGAGAGCTAAATCAATAAAATCGTTTTGGAATTTACAAGTTGATAATACCATTAGTTTATTTCTAAAAGGGTGTAAAAACGGGTTACTAATTTTCGGATTCCGATCACGTGTCCAAAACTTGCAAAGAGAAGCCAGAAGTTTTTGTGAATGCTTTCAAATATATTCAAAATTTTAAACAACCAAGATGAAAAATTAATTACATTGTTTGTGGAGATTTTTGATGATCGTTTTTGGATTCTATATTTTAATGTGGCTTAGAAGATTTACGTTTAAAATGAATGTGCAAATTTGTTAAGCCGATTTTCAAATTCTGAGTAGATTATGAGGCAACTGATTTATTACGCTTTGCTTTTCTAGTCGTAAGAAAATAAGCCGTGGCCAAAGCACAAAAGCATATCCCAACACTTAAAAAATTCGTGTACGTCACAACCACAGGGTTTCTCTCAATATACTTTCCAACAATTAAAGGGTACACTGTCGCAACAATGGAGCCACACACGAGCATTATGGACCCAACCTGGTCCGTAAACGCCAAATGCCTCTCCATAAAAGTACAAAAACTTGCATAAATTGTCGAAAAGCCCAGTCCAGATAAAATACACCCCGCCCACAGCATTCCATACGAAGAATTGGCCCAGATCAATAAAATAAAATTCCCACCCCCCACAAACATCAAATTCAACAATAAAATTAATTGTGGGGACATCTTAAACGTTAGAGCAATCCCTAGAGCCCTGCCAATAGTAAATGCCCCAGTGAGCCCTGTAAGAACTACAGCCCCCTCTGCTTCTGACAATTTCAAACCCCCGTATTGCGTCAGCGTCGGTATGAACTGAAACGACGTCACTTCCATACCGACACAAAACCCCATAAATATCCCTGACAATATTATCATTTTCACTCGGTAGGATTTCAAATACTTTTCTTCCTTTCCCGAATTCACCGCCAATTCGGTTGGATTCACAGCCGGAATTTCGGACTTTTCTTCTTTTCCTGAATTTTCCGCCAATTCGGTTGAACCCGAAATGGAAGCGACGGAATTAACTTCTCGTTCTGGCTTTTCGTATCTGAAACAAGTGATGAGGAATAGCTCATAGATGACGTTACTCAGAGCGAGACAGGCGGCTATTGTAAATGGGATTGTCAGATTGGAACCATCCACCGGTTTGACATCCTCATGTTCGTAATATTCCCAGTCTTTCTTGCTCTTTGACTCTTGACTCAGAAATGGGGCTGAGAGTAGAATCGGTAGATTTGACCCGATGGCATAGCAGAAATTTTGGGCTTGGACGAATGGCCCAGACTTGCTTTGCCACATTTCTATCATCCAAACTACTTGGGCACAGTCGTAAGCTCCACACGAGAAGCCGAGTAGGCCGCCATTGACTAGTAAGAGAGTAAGGGTTGGACAGTACGGGGTCATGAACAGGGAAGCTCCGATACCGCTGAATGCCAGTGCCACCCCGTATTGACGTTTAAGTACTCGGCCGAACAAAAGGCCACCTGCATAATTTCGGTAAGGCTGTATAAAACTTGGCATAGATTATGAAGCAAAAGATTTTGAATTGTTCCATAATATTTAGTGTTTAAATATGGGGACCGTTGTACCTTAAATAGTATGTTAAATAAGTTAATACGATACGTAAATATGTTTTAGTCCTACCAGTAAGTGTGCCAAAAAGGTATCCAATTGTTAATATAATGAATATCCAAGATATGGATTCCACATCCGTTTCATACTTTTTCTTTAAGTCCATGAGAACCGGAGAGTAAAAATTGAACGCACAGCCCTGCAATTACAACGGTAAAAGAAAAGTATAAGTCCACCTTTCTGTTTAATCCAATTAATATTTCCCACCACCGTACTTACAAATGTTATACATTCCCAGAAAATTGCAATCGTTGTCAAATACTTTACTTTATTAGTTAAAATCGATTTTTTGTCCTCAACTTTCTCGGACATCGTAGAACAAAAATATGAGATTAGTAACTCAGCAAAAGATAGATGATTACTTAACCATGTTTCAAGTATACCCCTAAAATATCCAGTAATCTGTCGGGGAGATTTGTTGAGCCTGACACTACAATCGTCTTTGAACATGAGTGGAATTAATATTATTTATAAATCATCTCAACGGTATTTGTACCAGCAGAATAGTATGGTTTATCGTAATCTTATTAATTAATGCGAAGTCCTGATGGATTTTCAAGGTTTCTCAAATCTGTAATGCAGAGACGATTACCTTATTTATTAAAATAAAAGAGAGCATAACGGTATTTTTTAATCACGTCCAAATACTGAATAGATTGCATAAAACATAAAAACTAGCAGCGTTTTCATATAGTTAGTTATCTCGATTTGTGATATAATGTATTTCGATGTCGTATGGATTTAAAAATTATAAACCTAAACCTAAAGCTACAAAATTATAATGGATTTACGAGGTTCGCAACTGAAATTCTCATCATATTTATTTCAATCTC
>JAQFYM010006058.1:0-12267 GCA_034694785.1 Agrenia bidenticulata
GGTTTATAGGGTTAGGGTAAGGGTGGGCTATGATAGGTTAGGTTAGGTATATGAGGGTATGGTAACGTGAGGCCTAGTAAGGGTATGGTTAGGTAAGGCTAGGTCAAGCTAGGTATGGTTTGGTGAGATAAGGTACGGTTTGGTTTGGTTAGGTACGGGTACGGTTTGGTACGGTTAAGGTAAGGTTAGGTTAGGTACGGGTAGGCTAGGTCAAAGGTGGTAAGGTGAGGGTTGGTATGGTTAGGTTAGTACATTTATGTGGGGTAGGTTATGATATGATCAGGTTATGTTAGGTTAGGCAGAGGTTAGGGTAAGGGTTAGGGCTAGGGTATTATTTAATATAAAAATATAAGCCAAATGAAAGATTATGTAACTTGTAAAGGTTCCTAAATATCTAGATTTTGTAGAAATATGATTTCCTATATTTGGAATTTACAAAAAATGGGTTTTCAAGTTGATTGATTTTCATAAAGTGGGATTTCCTGGAAGTGGGATTTTCTAACAGTAGGATTATCTAATAGTTAAATTTCTTAATGTGGGATTTCCTAAAAGTGGGATTTCCTAAAAGTGGGATTTCCTAAAAGTGGGATTTCCTAAAAGTAGGATTTCCTTAAAGTAAGATTTTCATAAAGTGGGATTTCCTAAAAGTGGGATTTTCTAATAGTGAAATCGAACCGGTCAGCCCATACCTAAATTTTCAAATCATTGGGTTAGGAATTTTATGGAGCGGTATGATCTTACTTTGCGTAAAGTAAGCTCATCAAGGATCCAGGAGAAGGTGGATCCAAATGTGATTTTTAAATATCAAAACCAAATATTATCATTGGCATTACATAATAAATACAAAAGAAGAATGAAATGAACATGAATGAAACTAGGATTAATTATGATCTCTCTTATGGAAAGACGGTCGAATGCATAGGTCGTAGGAAAGTATTAAAAGCTAAGCACGATTCAGGTAAATCACGATGTGCTTGCGTGCTGACGATCTCAGCTACAGGTGAAATGTTCAAACCTGTACTAGTTTTTAAAACAAAAAAAAATACGAAGACTATAAAGGATGAAGAAATGCCTATGTTTTTTATGTTCAGGATAATGCGTAGGTGGATAAGAAGATTATGCTATATTATATTGAACATTTGCCTAATTCCACAGATAAAAAGCTATTGATCATGGATCAATTTGTAGTGTACAAAGATAAGGAGGTTCGTAGAAGACTAACAGAGAAAAATTCCGTCATTTGCTTCGTCCCAGCCGGATCTATCGATCTGTTGCAGCCAGTGAACGTCGGGGAAATTTAACCTTTTTAGGATACGATGAGGAATGAATATAAAAAATAGGTATTTAAAGAAGGTATTGATGATGGAGATTTTAAGTGGCCTCTCAAGGATTTATTGTGCTATGGGTTGAAACCACGATGAACAATATAAAAGAGCAAGCTTTTGTTAATTCATTTAGCAAGGCTAACATTTAAATACCTGATGTGACAATAAAAAAGAATTAATTATCAAAAAGTAACTAGTAATAATCAGTTGAATTCGTTTACGTAAATATACCCAAACTAACTTACTTAAATACATTTTTGTACAATCTTATCCATTTTTTTTGTGTTTAGAATGTAATAAAGCATAAATTTTAAGGTATAAAATGCTTCATGTGGATGTTGCTCACTTTCGGGACTTTTTTTAAAAAAATATTATTTTACCCCTTTTTTCGACATGTTTACTATCGGGCATTTACGGTATATATATTTTTTGATTTATGCATTTCTAAAAAAAAACTAGTAAGTGTGTTTAACAAGCAAAAGCACTTTTTTTTAAAAAAAATCTAAATTGAAAAAAGTTTAAAATAGGTCTAAAGCAAGGATTTTTAAAAAAAAAATTCAAAGTTTATGGATCAGTATAGAGGAAGAAATCTCATTGTTTTAATACGTTTTTATGTACATAAACAGCAGAAAATATGCTTTGAAATATTTTTATTGTTAGGGATTTATGTTATAAAAAGTCAAATGAATTATAGAGAAAAAAAAATAAGAAATACTTATCAATAGTCCATGCAGTAAAAATTGCCTAGATAATACATTTTTTTTATAAAAAAAGACAAAATACAATATAAAAATACATTACGTTAGAGAAGAAAAAAGTTTGAAAGAATACAACAGAAATAACGCATAAAACTTATGACATGCATTATTTTGTGCCAAAAGAATAAAATTTGAATATTTAAATATTTTTTAATTGCTTTTTACAGGCTTTATTTTGTATGTTATCGCGTTTAAGTTCTATTATTTTTTACAATTCTGGCCCTGCGAATATATAAAATTTAAAGAAGATATATATTATGAAACACTCAAAATCAATATTTTTACTATATTATCATAGCCACGTGTTTTTTTTTTGTTTTTTGCATATGCCCTAGTTGGAGTCAAAACACCTCTTTTACCAGTTATGACCCCTATTCCAAGAAAATAGAAAAATGTGCCTCAATAATGCTTGGAAATACGTGTGAAAGGTTCTCACACGAAAGAACTCGTCAAGTTACGTCGTTTGCGCTATTTCAATTTGATTTCATGCACTTATTTGTATTTTAATAAAGAAAGATATTTTAGGATATATTGACAGGCGAAAGTGGAAGGATTAAGTAGTTAAGCTGATTAATGAAAAGTTATATAGAGAGTGAATTGAAATAAAACATCACAGTTTACGATTCCCAAGTCAATTAAATCCAAGCCTTCTAACCATTCCTCATGCCGCCCGTAAAAAAGATACATGACTATTTTTTATTTTATAGCTTTGCTAATTTACCTATCTTTTATCCTTAATCATTATTATATAGTTTTTGTTTTCATCTTTGTAAAATGTTTTTCATATTTCTGCCAAAATCTGCATAAAAGTGACTAACTGTCACATTATTTACTATTAACGAATAGTCACAAAAAAAACAAACAGCTTTAAATATTTTTTTGTGTAAAAAAACTTCCTATTTTTTTGCATATTATGCAGCTTTAAACCAGGCCCGTAGGAAGGGGGGCCCGTACCTAGGGAGCCCCTATTTTCGCCTTTTTTTGTATATTATATGATTATAAATTATTTTTAAAATATATATTTGTTTGTTATAACGAAACCTCTATGTTCAGTCGAAATAGGTCTTACTTCTTTTTATTAGTTTTTTTTGTAAAAAGCCCCTCTTTTTTTACCAAAAAAATGATTTGGGGCCCCAATTTTTTCGAATTGTGATTTCTGGCTACGTTCCTGCTTCTAACACTTTAAAAAAATCACCATATCGTATTTTTGTAAAAAAAAAAATATAAAAACTTATAAGGTAAGATTTTTTGGTATATGATTCGGTTTTCCAAGTGTTAAACGCAAATAATGCTTATATTTATTTAATTATAAAAACTATGGCTATTTTGTACTATGTTAGTGAATATAAAGTGTTACTGAAACGATATGTAACCCTTTGCATGCAGATCTTAGTTTCGTGTACAATCAGGAGCAAATTTTTTTTTCATCTAGTTAATCTATTTTTTTACCACCAATAACATAAACATTCATTTTTGCAATAATTTAGTCCGAGTGTTTTAGAAAATTTGATCTTTTTAATTATATAAAATCTTAACATTTTTTTTTAAAAATTTAAGTTATTATACGCAACATGGGTCTGCATAAACTGAACTGAATCACACATTTTCTGCAAAATCTACCAGGTCCAGAGCCCAGGACAGAAAAAAAACCGGAACGGTTTTTTTAAAATTGCGGCATAATAAAAAACCTTTTTTTTTTTGTTTAAAACAAACGAAATACACTTTTATATATTTACTTTTAATACATTTAAACGATGGCCAACAACAAAAAGATTATTCTATATAAAAATGTTTTACAAGAGTGTTTTATAAAGCATAAATAATTAGAAAAAGTTTTTTTTTCTGAAGAGATGAGATTTAGGGATGGGTAATAATATTATTAATTTAGTTAATAATATTAATAATATTGCCAAGGCTAAGAAGACGGCAATTAGAGAAGAGGTGTAAATATAATAATAGGTAACAAACTAATTAAAAAATGCACGGTTTTTGTCATTATTTACCAATTGAAAAAATTTTATATCTTATTAATTATTTTAGGTAATATATTTTGGTACAGCGAATTATTTTATTGACTTTTTATATACAAAGAAGCTGTATTTTCATTAAAAGAACTGAATTTTACAGTAGAAAATAATATTTAAATATTTAAAATTCTTATAAACGACTCAAATTTTATAGATTTGGATATTCTGGGTGTCATATAATGCATGACAAATAGAGGCCGGATATATTTTTAAGGTGATTCCTATCTAAGGTGCAAACCAAATCAAAAGCATAATCAGAACTTTCATATTTATAATAAAGATTAAAATAATAATATAGATGATTTGCATCTTAATAACACAATAATTATCTTCCGATAAATATTTATATGAAAACATTTCAGGTTACATAATGCATTTGGAAAATACCACTCCAGAATGGCATTTTATAGATGATAATTAAGTACCTAATGGTTATCTAGCGAGTTGATGGTGTTTAAAAGCATATTTTGTTGTATATTAAATTATTTATAAATATCTATTCTAAGATGCTTATTTTTATCCCTGCTGGGCATAGATTCATAAGTACACACAAATATTACATGTTACCATACCCATTCATCATTGGTTTATTTGTTTTCGACACCTATGGGGATGTTTTAGGGGTCTTCGTTCTGTTGTTGTGTTTCTTTATGGTAAGGGGTAAAAATAAGAAATCGTCTTATTGATATTATTAATATTTAATATTAATACCCGATTATTAAGTAATATTATTACCCAACCCTAATATGATTGTAAAATATAAGTGAAACAGTGATTAGACACTTTGTATATATAAATAAGTACAATGTTTTTTGTTATAAATTTTGGCATTATAATAGTATGCATTGTCTTTTTTTGGGTACTGCATTTGCTTCAAATTAAAAAAGATAAAATTAGAAAAAACGCAATCATTAATATAAAATTAAATTTATTTGTTTAAATTTTGTTAAAATTTTTATAATAAATGTGTTTTTACAAAGTATCGGCACATCGATATATATATAATATAGATTGTATCTGAAGGCGAATTTTAACATATATCTGCATTCTCAAAACATAATTTATAGCTAAAACGCCAAGGCGGCATTTTGTTTTTGTAATTTCATGACCATCTAATTATTTTTTATTGGATTTTTACTAAAATTAACATGGTTTCACTATCTATTTATTAAAATACATAGATTTATATATATGAAAACAAGTTTTTAATATTTTTCAGTCAAATTTAATTGTTTTCTTCCGCATTATTTTGGTTAAACAAGCAATCGTATATGAGATTTTATATTTTATATTTGTATACGTTTAAAACAACTAGTTAAATGCCTTTATAACATTTTTTATTCGCAAGTATTTTGATTTGAGTGCTTTAGGGTTTAAATTTTATTACATAAAAACAGAACTTAAAGAATATATTTATGTGAGAACAAATAGATTTTTTATAGATTTGTTTGCAAAAACTAAAACTCAGGGGATCAACCGGACGGATACGGGTACTTCGAATCTAGTGCTGATCTCTAATACGAATTTTAAGAATAATTTCTTTTCACTACTATTGGTAATTTAATTTTTAACCCTTCATGGATGAAGAACTATTTGAAGATACAACAAAGAACCTCCAAGAAATTCTATTAAACCTGCAGCAAATGTTTATAAATATTAAAAATGAGGATTCCGAAATAGGTGAGATTGTTGATAAATTATTAGCAAATATAGAGAAGGTTCATGGCAATGTGAATGGTATTTTGATGGATCGTAAATAGATGCATATAAATAGCTTTAATCATAAAAGGTAAATAATACGAAGTCGTTTTCGTCGATTGTATCTTTTATTATAATATTTTTACTTATATTGGAAATTTGTTTTATGTGATCCTCTTATGATAAATATAAAAACGGCTTCTTATATAAATAAAAAACTCATTTGTATGATAAGCTGTACACTAAGTAAATTATGTATCTTTTTATATAACTGGACTCGATGGGCTTTTTTTTTATCCACAGCGATTTTATATATAATATATTACATGGTTTTGTACCATATTTGCACATTCATGCATTGATTTTGTACACATTTTTTGATAATATTAATTTATGTCAATAATTAATCACAATATGCCATTGAAGATTCACAAAGTATAAATAATTATGTAAGACTAGATGATCAAATTGTTAAGAACAATAAGAAAATTAATTGCCTCAGATTATCTTCAATAATATATTAATTTCATGTTTAATGCATATTTTTTCGTATTTGTCGAAATACTTGTATATTACTAATTAGGGGCAGAGTTACCAGAATGTATATATTTGCCTCAATTTTCATTTTTTGGAATTTTTGTGTGTGTTTTTTAGATGGTATATTTTTTGGTATATTTGGTATATTTCAGATCTTTTTTGCATATGTACGATTTAACTCCTTTTGCACAGCAAATAAATTTATTTATTTTTATGGATACCCATAAATATCAAGAAAAGAAATTATAATCATAAACATTAGGGCAACCCATGTCATATATATGACAATTGTCATTTGAATTGTCACATGAATTGTCATATTTGTCATATTTGATATTTTAATGCTGAAGAAATTTGCCCTATAAAAACAGTATAATTTTTTAGTAAACCTTGATCATATTTATGCTAGCTATACAAAATTTGTTTTTTTACTAAATAAGGTAGTAGATGTATTTCAAAGTTATAAAGCATGCTTTATTAAAAATTAAAGAAATTTACATGCCATGTAAGACAAAAAAAATTATCTCTCATATAAACACATACAACTTAAAGTTTTGCTATGTGCTTAAAACAATTTTTTTTTAATAATACAAAGTCATATTTAATTATCTTTTGCTGTATAACTAATAATTAAAATCTTTCAGGTTTTGTACTTTGTTAAAAACCATAAATCTAATTTAGCTGAGCATTATGTGAAATCTTTAGTGTGATTTTTATTTTAATGTAACGAAAGAAATACGAGAAGTGACAATTTTAGATTTTTTATTATTTCAAGAGTTCGTTTTATGCTAAGAACAATTTTATATGCAAATACATGCTTATTTGAAAAACAAAATGCGTAAAACTTGTAAAATAATTTCCCTCAACGTTCAAAATAAAATTGATTTTATCGGGTAGCATTTATTTAAAAAAACGAAATACACTGAACATATATATTATAATTTGTAACTTTTTGTGATTTTAAATGTTAGTATACAAAATAATTATTAAAATTAACATACATGGGCATATTTTGTTTTTTTGTACCAAAAATTGTCATATTAGCGGCCATATTTGAGTTGCCTTTATAATCATAAATATTTATGAAGTTAAAAAAGGATAGTTTAATTCTTTTAAACGGAAAAGGCAATGTGTATTTTTTACTTTCTGCTCACCAAAGAGGTTCTGGTACCCCCAAAGTAAGCAAAAAAAATAATTGGAAAAAAACAAAACTTTTTCCAATAAATTCATATTTTAATTTCTCTTAGAGAAATTTTTTATTTACACATAAGCTCAGGTGCTTGAAAATTTTTAATCATTGAACGGATTTTAGAATTACACTCTTCGGATCTCGTACTCATAAAAACCAATTACGTGTTGTGGTATATGATACATCATTTATACGCAGTCTATATTTGCAGACAAAATATATTAAAAATAGTTGGAAATTTCTCTTTTTTACAGCAGAAAGACTAAAACAAGAAAAAAATAAAAAGACATAATAATACTGTAATTTTAGTTTCTATACTTTTTTATATTTATCGTTATTTTTTACTATTTTTTGCACTATTTTTGTTACTATTTTTTTTATTCCCTACTTTAGGTTACAAACTACTCACTGAGGGTTCAGAAGAAAAAGTACAAATTATGTTGTACCAAAGTCTAAATACATTATTCTACTTTTTTTAGATATTTTGCGGCAAAGATGCCAAAATGATCACAGGAATGCCTGTATTATATACAAAAGCATCATATAAAATTAACAATAAAAACACGGAGACTATTTGATAAATCATACGGATAAATTTTACCATCAATGGAAAAATTATAAAAAATTTCATTAAGATCCATAATAAATCCGCATATAAAATATCGAAGATTTACACCAAAAAATTTACTTTTATTATATATTTTAATTATAATTTGAGAGTTTAAATACGTTCGTAATGTTAAAACAAAATACCAACAATACATTAAATGTTTTAGCTCCGATTTGTTGCCCACAAAAGTAAAATTGGTAAATTTCCGGTACATTTTCTATCTGTTTTATATACAAAATTTGGTATTGTGTCTGGCAACCCTGATATGAGCTTTCAAAACCATTGCAAAACGTCTAAATATGGTAGGAATTCCTTTTATCTAGGGATAGTAGTTGCAACGCGTAAAATATGGTATAATCTAAATATCGGTCCCCCATCTTTTCCCTCTAAAAATATGGGTCCAAAAAATTATAAAAAACGAAAGTTCAAGCAGTAATCAAGACTAAAGACGATACAAACGTCTAGTCCCATGTAAAAATAGGCAATATGTAAAATTATTTTTGGTAAAAAACAGGTTAAATTTAAGGAAAAAAGTAACTTTTTTTTAAAAAAATACGAGCAAACTACAATAAATTGTTACAATACATGTTTTTGCCGTATTATTGATATTTTTATATTTCATTTTGACTTATATTTTTGGAGATAAAAATTTAAGGGCGATATTCGGATTATACTTAAATTATTTAAAATATTGTACATTGAAAAATACTAGTACACTTTATACGGTCACATAAAGTGCAGGTTGACAAGTATCTGTCTCTTAGTCAACCGAACTAAGAAATTAAAGCTAAAAATCTATTGTTTACAATCGGGTTCTAAATTTTGCAAAAATTACAATTTGGGAAATCTACGATTAAAGCAGCGTCTGTTATTAGTAGGGATGAAAAATCGCCGGGTTTATAAAAGATGTATAAAATAAAATAGAAATTTTGATCGGAATGTGTGTTTGTTAGTTGGAAATGTAGATAGCATTACGGATCACCCACTCCGACTATACCGTAAACATTTTTAATCGTCTAATATGTTATATATATGCTGGATATAAGTTAATAAAAATGGATAATCTCCATGGAGTTCGTAATAAGAGATACCATGGAATAACTTGGTTTTAATTTTCTACAGAACTAAAGATTATACGTAAATATATTACTTAAAGCTTTTAATAATTTTTTTTACAAGTTTTAATAGTTATTTTCTCTATGGTCAATTCTATAATTTTTTGAAAGTTTCGGGCATAAATAACAACTGAATGCGATAAAAATACAATAGTCAAGGAATACATTTTATATTTATTATTACAATAAACTAATTTTTATGTACTTTTATTAGGCTGGTTTATATTGTATATTAGAAAACATAGTTCTGCCAATTTTCTTATCCCTAGTTCAACTTCTATCTTCACTTGATGATATATGCAAGAGTATATGACGATTGCATGAAAACTAGTTTTTTCAACAAAAATACGCACATACTTACAGTCTAGGTTTCGAATTTAACGAAAAATAACGAATATCGAATAATTATCGATCTAGATTTTCGAATATTCGAATATATTCAGATGCAAAGAAAATTTTCTTTATAAATACACTAAAAACAACAATTTAAATGAATTATATATTTTTTATTTGGTTTTATTGTGAATAAATAGTCTTTTTTATTAATACGACGATGCAAACAACCAGAATTTGTTTCCGCATACTTTGGTAAAGATCTAATAAAACTGAAATAGTCAGGACTTTTTTAGGGGTCCACAGCACATTTAGATAAAAAAACAGTAATCAGAAAAATTCGTGATTTTAAAATCACATTTATACGCAATTTTGCTGTTCACTTCACATTAAACGTTATGAAATAAAGTTGCTCTCTTCATTTTTCACCTTATAAATTCAGCCGAAAAAAATTGGATGAGGGTTAGTATATAAAACACCCCATTTCTTTCTTTGGATTTTAGCTGTAATATAAATACGTGTTTTTACACCATTATTTGTATGAATTAGTTGATGAGTAAAACATCTACCAGACAATAAATAATTTGAATATATTTAATAGATATATACTTGTCAACTGAAAATAAAATGTTTGAAAAAATACGACGAATATTTTTGCAATGAATTCGAATATTCGAATATTCGAATACCCCAAAAAAGTTCGAATAATTCGATCATTCAAATAATTCGATGTTTTGAATAGTCGAATTCCAAACCCTACTTACAGCCATATCTTATTATAAATTCTTGCCACTGATCGTCGATACCAATGATTACCAGAATTATAATGTGTAGAATGCATTTTATAAATTATAAAGAAGTCCCAATTTGATGCAACATTTTTCATTAACTCTTGAAGAGATAATCACGTTTTATACCTATTGCTAAAATCATGCCAAAAGCCTACAAAAACGATTTTTTTTATAAATAATTTTTTTTTATAACTTTTCGATTTTTTTTAAAACGGCAAGAAATTTATTTTTGCCATAAAAATGGTTTTGGGTAAAACACAAAAATAGTGGTTTGTGTTATTTCTAGTTATCTATATTTATATTTTTGTAAAGTCTTTTTTTGTATCTGTTGGTGGCAAACAGCTATATACCCAATGTTTGCCCCCAGAACTAAATGCGCCTAAAGAGTTAACGGCGTGAAGCCTCTGCCGAAAATACAACGTTCAAAATGCACATGTACATGTGGTGGTTTATTTGCGCAACTCAAATTAGAATAAGAGCGCGGGCGAGATTTGCAAGTGACAGGTGATAAAAAAAACATCACAATTTAGATTGTTTAATATAGCTAATAAATTGTCAGCTATATGAACAGTTGAAAAATATATAAATAACATCGTTTAAATGCCTCTACACGTAGAAGACCAAAGATAACCCGGCCTAATCCAAATGTATCATCTTTAAATTTTTTTCAAACAGATTTTTACAAGGATACTGAAAAAACCCGCCTTTTTTGTTTTTATTTGGTTGTTAATTTTGCAAAAGAATGTCATTGAACGCAATAAAAGAGAAGTGTTGCATTTACTAGCAAATTGTTCTATCAATATTACAACTTATAGCGATGATTCTGCTAAGTAGAAACTAAAAGTAACAAATATATGTGTAGAAGTCTATTTAAGTATAGAAACTAATGCAAATACTTATAATTTATTTTTTGCTGTCTTATCATGTAAGTTTTTATGTATATGTACACCGTAATTAAAAGCTTATCTACATTATATCATTAAGGAAGCTGTTGCGCATTTTTTTTCAAATCAATAATGATTTAAACAGATTTATTCTTACCGCTACAAAAAGGTTATCCTTTTAAAAATTACGGTAAATCTACTTGATTAATATTCATTAGAGATGTGATAGAAAATATGTGGTATATTTATAATTTTAAAAATTACATATCACGACAAGTGATAGATAAGATTAAAAATACTGATTTTTACACACCTATTAAGATTTAAAAAATTCTATTTTATACTTACATTGATACTTTTTCTATAATAGCCGTCAAAATTTTCGTTGGTATATACTTATTTTTGCGCGCTAAAAAGAGGAAATGTGTCATTTTGGTGACATAGACCTGCTTTTAGTAATTTTAAATTTACAACGTAGATGAAAATAAAATTTGCAAAAGCAAAAGCAAAAACAAAAACTCTATATTCTAAATATTGTTAAATACGTAAAGGCAAATTGTTTATAGAAAAATTTGATGGTAATTTCTTAACACGGAAAATAACTATTTTTTTTTTCTTCCTGAAAAAAAATTTTTTGGCAGTGTATTGGTTATCATATGGGCCCCCAGAAAAGGTAGCAAATATAATTTACTGCCAAAGTATAAAATCATATGTATTTTTATATAACAAGTATAGGCATTAAAGATAATAATAGTATTTTTGCGTTTTTATTTGTTCTTATGGGATCTTTTTATATAAAGTATTTTTTTCTTTTTTTATATTTGCTACCTAACGATATTTTCTATTCTTACCCTTATTAAAAAAATGAAGGAGATGTGAACATAAAAGGAGAACTCTCAAAATATATATATTACAGCATCGTAAGGTTAGAAAAAAGTTGAGAATGGATTTTATTGCGTAATTTGTCAATTAACATTAAGGCAAAACCTGAGAAAAGGTT
>JAQFYM010006059.1:0-12267 GCA_034694785.1 Agrenia bidenticulata
TACTATCTTGTTGTCAATACGAGGCGTCATCGACTAAGTCTAATTTAAAAAATACATGCATACATTGTGACATAACTAATCTATATAAATCAAGGTAAATTTTTATTTAAAGCAATTCTTTTGCTAATAAAAAGAGAACGTGCGTTATATACTAATCGCTAGTAGCAACCCAGTAAACCTTGTGCAATTACATGGCTCGTAGTAATTTTAAAATTACATGCGTATTATTTTTATGTATTTACGTCAACACATAGTTCTACTCTTTATAACCAATGTAAAAAAATACCAGCAGACAAGGTGTTAAGATTTAGACAAAGATATGAATATTGTAATATATGAATATGGTATGATATACGGGATTTATACGATACAGGATTGACAAATTTAATGAATTAAAAAAAATGGTGAATGTAATGTAATGTATCATTCATCGTGAGTACTATTATCACAAAAAAAAATATATTATCTGTGCTACCGAATGCATATACCCGCATCATTTTTGTTTCTTAAAAAAATAACGAAATAGATAAACAAAGTAGGATGCAAAATTTATGTATATCACGCGACAAACTATAATTATAAAACTAAAAAAAATGACCTTTCATGTGCCTTTTGTGGTAGCAGTATTATATAAGAGTAAATTAAAATATGAACATGATATAAATTATTCTTAGTTAGGGGCTATAATAATATAAAAATAGATAAAAATAGTGAAATACTAAATAAAAGCCAAAATGTTACATTTTGTATAACACATGGTTTTGTGATAAAAATATATACTACTAACCTCTTGTATCGTTTTTCTTTAGTCGGTTACAAATTGAGTTTTGTACAATTATTTCGCTTAATCATTGCTAATCAATTTGTCGCAAGAAGACCCTTTTCATACACAATACGTCCAGTATAAACTAAATAGGCCACTACCGATGAATTGAAGGTAAATCCAAAAAAATAAAACAAAAAATACTAAAAAACTTTTGGTTCTACCAATAAAGTTTGTAATCACCACTATCGTATACGACCCATAAAACCACATTTTGTGCCAAAGCTCTGTTTGATGCTGTCAATCAACCCCGAGATCTTTTCCGATTAGTAAAACTCCGTAGATTTGCGCGTAAGAATGTGTTTTGTGTGGCAAAATACAACAAAATACTCTTTTTCGTGGATATATCAATGTAAAAAAGGCATTTAGGTGTACATAGTATGTTAATATAGAGCGCCTAAAAAATGCACCATTAAAGGCTGTTTTATATTAGGAAGGGCTTTTACTTTACGCAGTGAAGAATTCATTATATGCTGATCGACAGTTTATCATTTATGTATTCTTTTAAAGTGCATTGTAACGGTGCTTATCAGCAATGCTGCATAAATTATTATAGCAAAATCAAGACTGTGCTAAAGTTAAATATTCAAATGTGATTGTTTTTGATTTTTAATTGTCGAAAAAAATAGATTGACGTGAGTTTTGCGTATGCATAGGATTATTTTTACAAGAGTATCTTTACAGGTTGATTGTAAAATATTTTAATTACAGATAACAAAACTAACTGCAAGTACGCAAATGCGTCAAAACTATTATAAGCCGAATTCTTTTTACTGTGACTTACAATTTACCCTCCTAAAAAAAAACTCTTCTAAAAAGATTTTGACTTCTGCATTAATTTTGTATATCGACTAGCTACAATTTGCGTTTAAGCAAAAAAGTAGCCTGCAGATTTTACTAAGCGTGACGTCTTTTTTGCCAAGGTATTTCAAAATTTTTATGATAAAGGAACCGATGTATTTCTGCCCAAAGACTCACAATTATATACTATTATTGGTGATGATTGATAGGATTTTTATGTATCCCGCATATATGGGAATAAAAAAAATTGTTATAAAACAGCAAAACCGTATTTGTGACGTATACATACTATTGCAAAAATATGTCCAAACCCTTTTGCAAGGTTCCGGAATATAAAAAACAAATTAAAATTTATAAAAATATAAATTGGAAAAAAGTTGTTATCTTTATGCAAAAACAAATTCTACTATATATTGGTTTATGTATTAAATCATTCTCATTTTATAAAAAGCTATATGCTTGGCCCATGTAACAAAAATATATGAAACAAATACTTATTTAAGTTTATGTATTTTTTCGTTTATTTTTATTTTGAAATGCATGATTGCCCGAAACCGTGTTAACTGCGCAAAAAAAGAAGTAAAATGTAATGAAAAAGTTATTTTTCAATGTTTTTATGCTCTCTTAGAGGAGATAAAACACGCAAAAACAAGTTCTTTTTGTTATTAAAATTTTATAAACTGTAAATACTATTATTTTAAAGATGTTTAGTTGCTATCGTTCTATAGAAATTTCAAGTTTATATTTTTTAAATCGATTTTTTCGATAAACCAGAAAATTCTTCGTAACAACTGTCAAGCTATGTAAACGTAATTGCATCCAATGTGGTATTTTCCAACAACAACGATCGTGATGTTATGCTTGATTAAGAATACTTAAACGTGTACAAGAACATATAATTAGAAAAACGCGTGTGCTCGTATGTAATAAACACTTGATTTATACTCTGTACTGTCTTTTTTTACTAAGAAATGGTTTTGTGTTCGATGTCATGGTAAATACAGACTTAACATACATTTTAAATACAACTCGTTAGCAAAATAATGTCCGTTATATACAAATATTTCGTTTACAACTAAACATTTTGTTTTTATCTTTTGCAAGTCCAAAGAAAATTTTATGCCATTTAGTGGCTATACACTTCGTATTAGTAACGAAAAGGTCAAGTTCATTATTAATATTGACCTAGACAAGCACAAAAACAAGTTTAAATACACTTTTAATCAAAAAAATGCTTAGCATCTTTAAAACCAAATACCGGTTTTTTATTGGTTAGTTTAACATCATACAAAGCTTTTTTCAGAAAAATAAAGGCAAAAATTACAAGGCACCCAAGCACCACTCTAAAAGCAATGTCATTACTGTAAAAAGTAAGTTCAACGTACTTTTATCGTATAGTTGAGGTTGGTAAAAATTAACATTTCTGTTGTTATAAACGTGTTGCGGGACTATAAAAATACTAAAAAAAACTTACATATATAATACAAGTTATTTTATGCACACATAATGCTTGATAGACTGTCCACAGAGCGTTGCGAAAAGTATATGAGAGAATGAAAAAGTATTTTCTGATGTTAAAAACAATTTTTGACGGTTTTTTCAAAGGAAAAATGGTTTTTGTTGTTTCAAGGTTACTTAATTTTCAGTACATCCTCGATACCTATTTTGTGCGGTAAAAAATTAAACGGTTTACAGCTAAATTACAATATTAAATATTCAAGACACGGTGCTAAAATAAAAAAGCAAAAAAAAAAAACTAAAACTAACAAACTATATAAAAACACTAAAAATTACTGCAAAACTTTGTCATATGTCAAAATTTGCTCTAAGGATATACCCTGGTGTAAATTTTCTAAAACGATACCTCTTAAAAAGATGTCAAATACTAAAAATATGTCTAACATAGATTTCTTTGCAATAATACGGTTTTATTATTTTCATTTTAAACATTTACAAGAAATAGATTGACAAAAAAGCTTAAAAAATAGATAAAAAAAAACGCAACAATTTCGACGTACTTTCATTTGTCAGTAAAATATATAATAGACGACAGATATAGATTAAGGCTTTCTTCTAATACATACAAGACTACAAAAACATGCAGACGCATATCAGTAGTATATTGCTCATATATTGTACAATAACAATCTATGTTACTCTAAAAAATATGCACGAATCCTACAGCTGCTTTTAAAAAACTGTTTTATTTTTTTCTGTTATTTTTATTTATCTAATTTTTGGTTATTGCTATACTTTTCTTTTTCTTTTTATTTATTGATACAAGTGTATGCCTAAGCAAAGGCAAAGCCACACGATGAAGATAGAAATACAGAAAAGCGAATTTTAACGCATAACTAATAGACATTTTTGTGCAATTTTTTTTTTGTTACTTTCTTCCTTTTGTCTAAACTTTAAGGTCAAGATAAAAAATAATGTAATATACATTTGTCGAATTCATGTATTGTGACAACATTGTTTAATAGAGCCTTTTTGTTAAGGCAAGATCCAAGTTTTTTATATATAATTTTAAAACCACTTATGGTATGTTTTATACAAAAGATAACATCTTACTAAACAACCATTACTTTTTGAAACTTATATTAGCCAAAAATGTTATTTATTTGATTGTGCGCTGCAAACAAAATTTTGCTGATTTTACATTTTATAAGCGTAAAACCTTTCAATATGCAAACTGCTAAAGTAAAATGAACAAATATTACAAAAATGTAATACAAAGCTTGAACAAAAAAAAAATAATTGGCTCTATAGAATTTAGTTTTTAAAGGGCTTATAATGATGTTAGATATTTTTTAATTTTTGTTATATTAGCTGTAAATCAGATATGAGGTGTATATGTAAAAGACATACTTTTATGAATTTTACCCCCTAAATTTATGATAGAAAAATATTTATGGTAAAAATACCCCTCCTAGTTTTGTATACCTGTTTAAATTTAAAACAGTTTGTTTTTGTTTATTACCACAATGTTTTTTTTTTACTTACCCTTTGTTGATTAGTAATTTTTATGACCGATTTTTTTTTATTACCCACCACGTAGGTTAACGACAAAAGAAATTTCCATGGTACAGGAAAGTACCCAGAAAAGTGGTAGGGTGTGTGTACCCCCCACCCCCTTCGCAGAATTTTTTGAGCCTGACATTTAAAGGGGGTTCATTTTTTGTGCAGATATTTTTTTTGCCTTTTAAGAATCTAAATAAAAAATTATAATATGAAATTGTTCTAAAAAAAAATTTATAAACTTGAAAACATTGAAAAAAAGAGTTTTTAAGCCCAACTTTTTTATCAACACTGACTAAGCCCTGGCTCAAACATTTCTGGGTACGCTACTGCCATGGTAATTATTTCGAACAGATAAATTATATAAAAAAGATGACATCATGGTAAGATTTTACAAAGATTATTATATTTTTTACATCGTAATATAAAAATGACATACTTTAAATATAACGATATTTTTGAAATACGCCTTTGCAACACACTTTGTTATTTAAACACACAGGATTAGCCGGTTTACACAAATGTCATTTTTATTACTAATTAAAAGCAAAAATTGATAGTATTAGAACAATTGAACTTTTTTTACATTGCATGCTCGATAAAAATATACCAATTTTGCATTTATCAGAAAAAAAAGTCGAAAATTTCGCGAGAGAAATAAAATTTAACAATATGGGTATTGTTTTATCTATGAATTTTTTACGTGCAATTTATCAAGCTATAACGTCTTTAAATATAGAAAAAATGCCTTAGTTTTTTGAGATATCTCTACTAACAGTTTTTATACCTATTCTAATAAGTCTTTGCACAGTTTAAACAAAAAAACAACTTGCATACCATTTGTAGTTACTTTATTAAGTATATAGATAGAATTGGTAAATGCAACAAAATTCATGTGTACGATGTAATTTTTTTTTTGCTACAAAGAATGTGTTAAAGAAATTATATATTGTGTCTTTAATTTTGTATCTGAACCAGCATTAAAATGTGTTAAACGTCGCAAAACGCTACATAAAAATAAATAACCAAGTGAAAAACCTGTTCTTCTATAAACTGCATATCTTTTTTAGCTAAAAAAAACATTATCAGAGTTTTTTATGGCTTCTAAGAGTTTTCAAAAAAAAAAAAAACATTAAATACAACAATGTATAGCAAGTTTACGCAAAAACCTGCAGCTATGACTTTTTTCATACCAAAAGACGTATGATTTAACTCTTCGGTAGTACTTGTTTTGTTTTTTTTATTTAAAAAGACTTAAACGACCTAAAAAAAAATAGGATGTGAAACAATGAATAATCTATGCAAGCATTTATAACTTACAAGATACACAAAAAGAGCTCAGCGCACTTAGTGACTAATAAAAACCTTTTTAAAGAAAATAAACACATAATAATATTTATGATTACAATGCAAATATAAGCTATACCCATTTTACGAAGATTAATTACAAAACCTACGCCAGAAAGATAGGTTTATACGTATATTATTTTTTATTATAGCGGTTAAGTTATTAGCAATTAAAAAAGTATAAATGTGTAGAAAATTATAAGAAAAATAAATGGGTTCAGTATGTATCGTATGTTTTATACAATACCAGATCAGCTGTTACCACATAAACAATAATTTATGACATAGAAAGTACAGTGGATTGTAATCGAAAGTACCATAACTTATATTTTAACGCGAATCCGCGTTTAGACGTTTTTTATAGTTTCTTTGTTAAAAAAAATTTTTTTATTTTAAATTTGTACATATATCACATCAAACATACGTGCGTTTTTTGTCCCAAGATATATTTGGTAATATTTGCTAAAATATATACCTGGAACCCTTTCAATAAAAAACGCAATATCTTATTAAAAAATAAATAAAACCTTGTAAGAAGCTGGTCCTAAAATATTGATCACTTGTTTATAAAGTATGTCTATCATTTAATTGCTTTAAGAACTTTTTTAAGTTTACATATTTTGATAAACGCTGTCAAGCTAGAGAAAAAAGCACAAATGACAGTTTTCATATGGTAAAAGATGTTTACTTGTTAATTTGCGCGTATTATTTATGCTACTTAATGTTTAATATACACGACAACATTTTTGTAGATATTTGTTCTAGGGAATTTAGCCTAAAGAAAAATTTCGTTAAACACTTCATGCTTTTTTTGCATCGCTAGTTGTTTTCTCTAATATTTACATGTTTCTTCATGCGTTTCTTGCGCCTTCTGTATTTCTTTTATAAATAGTCATTAAATCTGTGAGATATAATGACGCGTATTACTAAAAAAAAAGATTTTTTGTACGAATGACAATTTCACGCGCTCCAAAAAAAAGGTTGACTTAACACAAAGTTGCGCAAATAATTGGTATAAAAAAACTGTTGTAGGATGCTTTTACATAAGGCGCTAAACCGTAAAGTTGCCTATATTTCGCCATTTAAACGAAAAAATTTTTTATCACTGTTTTTTTTTTTTTTCTCCAAGCATTTACCTAGAAAAATCTAGTAGACTATTAGTCCTGTGTAGACACATATAATAAATACTGATGGTTAGTGCTTTTAATAGGTAGCAAGTACGATTTGACCATATATACGACGTGAAATTGTTACATTTTGTTTTATCAAAAAAACTGGTTTTTTAGCTCCCCGTCTAGTTTTTATATAAGCTTTTATGTTATGAGGAGGGAAACTATAATTCAACTTAAACAGTGCCAACAAAATAACTTTGTATTGTTTTAAAAGCAACATAGACATTATTGTTAAAATTTAGTTTATAAAATTTACGAATAAAAATACTGTATCAATAAAGATTTTTTTTGTTTTATATAAATTTGTAAATCGGCAGATGCATAGACTTACAAATAAACGTAAGTATATACTAGTACACAAAACCAAGGCACTCGTAAAAGCATTTTTTAATACAGACATAGTCATAAGGAATAGTAGAAGCATATAGAAAAAATTAAAAACAGCGCTTGTTTTTGATTAAATTGTGGCGTTCAGCCTAAATGACTAGAGATCTTTGACATATGCTTTTCACACATCTTTTTATGCAAAACTGCCTTGAACGCTTTATAAATTTACATTGTTTTTTTTCTTTGCAATACATAATATATAGTTCTAATCTTTAATTTTTACTACAGATTTGTATAAAATTTTTAAAAATCTTAAAAAAAATGACAACTTTTGTACTAAACTTATACATTTTTATACAACATTACATATACTGTGTTTAGTTGTAAAAAACTAACCAAGAACATTAGTTCCATTTTAAATATATCATTAAAAAGCAGTTCAATGTTTTAACATAGAATTTTAATCCGGGTTTTTTTTGCCGAGCAGCTAAACATTGTTTTACACGCGTATAAGGCAAACGTTTATAAGGAAAATTATAACCGCATTTGCACAAAATAAAAACAGATTTTTCGTGCAAAGCACGCCTATATCGTACTTGATAGTATTTTACTATAAAAAAAATTTATGTAACACTTTTCAGAGCATTTTATAGTTATATAATTTCTTATGTTAAGTAAGGCCAAATTTTTTTGAAAAGTTGTAACTATATGACCGACTTTGGGTACTAAAATATAGATGTGTAAATTAACTATAATCTTAGTAAATTAAATTATGTGGTATAGTTTTTGTATATAAAACACGTTATATCGCATATTAACAAAAAAACATATAATCGAATAGTAAGAACAAAGTAAATTTGCTTTTTTTAATTTTTGGTATACAGATTTATATTAGGAATAGAAGAAGTCATCATGTTTTATTTTTTTTTTATCTCGAACAATACATTGGGACTACTATATTGCCTCTATCCGGCATAAATACCATTTGTTCGGATATAATTGATTGGATATCTAAGGGGAAAAAGGATTCGTTGCATTGACTTTATGGCTTTTTCGTTTAAGATTGTGTTGAACATACATAAATTTTTCTAATTGACATTGTTAAACGCAGAAGATTTAAACCCACAGAGATGATCAGAATGTGAATAACCCCACAGAAAAACCACATATAAATATTCTTTGTTTTTTTTGGTTTTATACTAATATAGCGCATTTTTCCGGTACCAACTTGTAGTTTCTTTCTAACAAAATATGGTTATAATGCTTTTGTATGGTCTAGGAACTAAAAAAATGAATGTAACAAAAAGCAAAAGTAAACTTTAAAAAACAAGTTGAAAGTTAAAAACAAAACGGCATGTCGATATTTCAGTAGACCTAGACATGTTTCAGCGAACCCATGATAAAATTATTTAAAAATATGTAAAAAAATATTTTTTATTTATAAAATTTATAACTAAACATAAAGAAATACATCTAATCGAACGTTTCAATTTTTTTAGAATTTTTTTACTGCATCTTTTATGCCACTTATTATTTGCTTTTGGTTTGTATCGTTAGCAGAACTCATCTTATTATGATTAAAGCAAACTAAATGTAGTTTCCCTGCCTTGTATCATGAATAGTAATTTTGAGAAGGACCACAATCTGTCCATTTTTTGTGTATTTCTCCAGTTAAAAGATCTACAAAATTTTTTGTCATGAAAAAACATTTTTATGTTTAAATTTCATATTTTGCAGATCCCTATAAGCTAGCCATCCTATAGATACATTATTTGTAGCTTGTGACTTGGCTAAGATCAAGGTAAACAAAGTATGTGTGCCCCGGCTTTCAACCACAAAAAGAGCAAACTTTTACAGAATCCTGGTCCAAAAGCCCAAATACTGATGATTCTTAACTCGTATCCATAATTGAGCCCTTTAAGGTATTATTTTTTGTTGTTTAGAAGAAGAAGATTATTAAGAGCCGTCGGCCTTTAGTTTTTTGCTTGCGGCGGACAAAACTTATTTAGTTTTGAACAGGTTTTGGCCGACTCCACGTATTTTTTTTAGCTTTAAATCGAAGCGTAGTGATTTTATGATTACTAAAATTGGACTAGTTTACTATTGGTTTTCTACATTATATATTATTAAAAGTCATAATATCCTCATGTGTTTTGACAACAAAATATTGGTAAGCAATTTTTAAGATGACAGGCGATGCCAATTTTTGACTATTTATATTCGGCCCTATATAAAAGAAAAATATTTTTTTAATATCAAAGTATCACTTGTACGAGTTGAGCAATCGTACAAGATAGCTAAAATATCCATCCTTTCTTGGATTCAGTCTCAAATTTCATAATATATTACAAAAAACACAAACTGTAGAATATAGAGTCGGTATAGTTATTTGATCTTGTAAAACTTAAATTGTTGTCTCAGGCAAACCAATGCCACATAAAAATCTTCAGAATGCATTTTATATACAAAAAATATATTTTATTTGCAATTACAAAATTTTATTTACCTGTAATGATCCTAGATTTAGATCATCGGGGTACTGAAACATGTTTTGGGTGTACGTAAATATAGGAATGCCAGAAAGAAGAAAATAAATACAATAGAGAAATTGATTTCATTGTGTGTTGTATTTGTCATAAAAAACACAATAAATAAAATATTAATTTGACTAAATTATACACATTTTGTTGGCATATTTAACATTTTGTGTTTCTCTGGGATTTAGAATATATTTTTTTGGGATTTTTAGGCCCATGATACATATTTATTGGGAAAAAATATATTTCTAGGATAAAAATATATTTTCTAGGAAAGAAGACTTTTTCCTAAAAAAATACAGCCGTTAAATGTCTTTTTGTTCAAATATAATTTATATTGAATTATCCCCTTGTTAAATACTGAATGAAAAAATACAAAACACTCAACTTCTTGTGCTATATTTGGTATTTTATCTATGGATAATACAATAAACATATACAGAATAAAACACATTTAACTTTGAATAAAGGGCGTGTTTGGTATCTTACTTATATGTATAATTGTTATATCTATAGGCAAGGTGGCACCCGTATAACAAATTTGCCCGTTACCCGTACAGCAAACCAGTAAAAACCCGTACCCGGAACCCGTATATAAAAAAAGTATCCGTTACGGGTAAGAGCCAGTGATTTCTTATTGCACACCCTTGTTTTATATCTTCCTAGAATTTATAGAAAATAGTCAAATATGTAATTGGTTGTTGTGAGAACCGCGCGTAAGATTAAGGGCAATGACGAAGTGGTACGGCCTGGGAAGAAGATATGGATATACTGTGCTAAGTGTCGTGTTCAGGCTTCCCTAAATCCCAAACCACTTTTCCCTCAGTATTAAAGGAACCCTTATTTTTAACCCATGAAATTGACCAGCAAGGGCTTGGAGCAGCCGGAGAGTTGGACCACAGACACCAAGAACTATGCACAGGGTGTATATGGGAGGAACAGTGATGGTAGACCTGAGAGGATGTTAAATAAAGACAGCATTGATAGTAAAACCCGTCGGATAACACAATATGGCGACACCTCAAAAAGGAATCATGCAAGCTGGAAGCACGGAGTAAAGGAAAGACAGTAGTGGAGATAATGAGGATAAGGGATGTTAAGTGTGGAGAACGAAGCCAACTTATACATATCATAAGCAAGGACGGAGAGATATAATAGAGCAAGCATAAAGCAGAGTAGCAAAATGCGCGTACCAGGTGGAGGAATAAGTAAGTTTAATGAGGAGCAAGACGAAGTATTAGCCGATTGGTTTCGGCAGTTTGTGGGTTTAGAATGTTATACGAGGGATACAATAAAGGCAACCGTCATGTATATGCGACGCAGTTTTTTTCGGGGAAAGCAGGCAGGTATGTGGATAACCTAACAAGTAAACCGAAGACATAGACCGAGTTTAAGAATATATTGACAAAACGTTCTGGGAAAAGGAAAATGGAGAAGACGGTGGTAATGCGCATTTTTTTAGGGAAAAGACAGAACGAAGGACAGAGTACGTTGAGGTACACGAAGGAAATGTATGACCTGGGATTAGAGTGTGGTTCAGAAATGGAAATGATAGTTCAAACGATTTTAGGGAACATGAGGAACCCCAACAAGACGAATTATATATTTCACATAAAGGATAATTACGAGATTGAAATCTTAATAGGATTAATTTAATTGGCTGAAGTCGAGGAGTTAAGTGATGAGGAGCAGGACGTCAGAACAGTAGGTGACACAGAAAACATGGATGCAAACAAGTAGTAGCGCAGATGGAGAAATTGTCACTTAACATGGGGAGAACAAACGAAAACATGTATGAAAAAAGAAGAGCAAGAATTGTGTGTAGAAGCTGTGGTATTGCAGGGCATACTAGAAGGTACTGCATGCAGAGAGACAACAGGGGAGGAATAGGGCGTGAGAAAATTATGTGCAGATGGTGCGGAAAAATTGGGCACATAGAAAGGAAGTGTATGCAGAAACAAAGAAGCGCAGACTCGAGCATGTAGACAAGCAAATGAACGGGGCCAAAGGTATGGGTAGTAGAGGAGTTGAAAGGAAAATAGAGAGAATAGAAAGCGCGATAGGGAAGAGGATAGAAGGAAAATTTAGGGAGTACCTGATCCAGGCGACATATTTGTCGGAGGACACGGCAAAAGTTTATGAGATATTTACCCGAATACTATAATATGAAAGATACAGTTCTGAGAAATGAGGTCTTGGCAGATATGATACTAAAGGATGTAGAAAAAAAGGAGACAAATAC
>JAQFYM010006060.1:0-12266 GCA_034694785.1 Agrenia bidenticulata
TTACAAATTTCAAAATAGTATAAACGTATTTGTAAAATTTACAGCTATTCAAAAAAAATGTTTTTAGGATGGAAATATTACGGACTATTTTTTTTTTTTTGGTTTTAATTGACGGATGTAAATCTCGTAGGCCTCAAAAAACTTAAGTTGGCAATGTTAAACATATACAGAGATCTTTTTATAGCGGCAATATTATATTGAAATAAACTTGATTTATGATAAACGGCTGAGGACCTATGTTTTAAAGAAGTTTGATTTTTATAGCTTTGCAAACGCAACTTACAAAAAATATATCACTAAAAATTTTTCACTTAAAATTAAATTTTTTTTGCTTGCTTTGAATATATAAAAGTATGATATAACAAGCTTTTTTCATGTTATTATTTATATTTAAAATTTTTACGTCTTCATAGAAGAATGGTATAACAATAAATTAATTTTTTAAAATATAAAAACAATCAATTAAATATTTATACGGCACATTACAATAGGAAAGATTGATTCATTTTAGCATCTTTGAGAATATCTAGTTTTATAACACATACTTCGCAATATTTTTTTAATATAAATTTTTGTAATTATCTCGTAAATATACTACCATATTTATATTTAACTGGCTAAAGCGGTTTCGCAATCATTTACAACAAATTTTGAAGATGCAATGACTCTTTTAGACGGGGTGCTAGATCCTGAGATGCACACGGCATTTCTTAGCAAGAGCACTTAATGTTGAATATAAATACTGTTTATCTTTCCAGAATTGCAATGGTGCACAAATTAGTCCAATTTTTTGTGATACAGTATATCTTTTTAGTTCATTATCAAATTGATTAATTTCATCGAATTCACTTAAATCATTCCATAGTATTGAATCACTGATTTTTGATTCAACTTTTGTAGTGTGAAGCGGGCTTGTATTTATTTATTTCATTTCGTCAAAAATTTTGATACAGATGTTTGATAAAATCGATCTATCTAAAGATCGACTACTTTTATGTCTTGGATAAAAATATCTGCGTTATACAACAACAAAGATCTTTTACAATATTTAATTTCCATCTTGACAATTCATTAGTAAATGAAAGAAAAAACTCTTGTGTGGCTTCATCAGCCTCAAATTTCTGTTTGGCTTTAATTACAGATTATTTAAATTGGTGAAAAATTGGGATAATACACGAGGCGGTAGGGTAGGATTGTGCTGATATTTGCGTCATTCTTCTTCGAATAGGCGTAAAATATAAACAGACCTATTAAGTCTTTTATATTCTTCATCACATATTCCATTTAACAATGATAGCTTTTTTTCATAACTAAAACAGCATAGATTGCATTTTATTGTTCAATGAATTGTTTATCAAATAGAATAAACTGTTCCAACGCGTTGAGCATTCTTAGACCATTTTATGTTTCACTATATTTAATTTTTTCTGGTATTTTTTTAAAAGCTCTGATGCCGTACAACGCTGCTTAAAATGAAATACAACTGCTTTACTTAAAACTTTCGACCTGCATATAAATGGTATATCTAGTGCTTTATTGACTGCTATTTGCAGTCAATGAGCAAAACACCTTAAATTGTTTCCTTGAGTCTCAGTCATTGCATCGTGCATTTTTAAAGCCCCATCATGCACAAGTGAAGTATACTTTTGATTAAGATCAAAGGATGACAGCACGTTTGGAAATTTTTTGTTAAGAACATATGATGTGTGGGCTTCAGGAAAAAATGTAAATATCTAAGAGAAAAGACTGAAGATCCAATCCGGGGTAAATAAATGAGTGTTACACCATAAAGAAATTACATGCTACAGAAGTCCATGTATTCGTTGTAAAGCTGCAGTATGCTGATTTTTCTAATATTTCCTGCACTTGGGTTTCTGCTTCTCTGTATAATAAGGGTACAGTTGTGCTCGTAAAATATTTTCTTATAGGGATGCAAAATTTTAGGTCAAGTTTACTAACCAACTTTTGAAAATTAGGTGATTCGAGTACGTTCAAAGGTATAGCTTCTTCTAATATCCAATAGCAAGGCTTGTTCTGCTGACTCACTTTTGGTTTTGGTTAAGTTAGGGAAATTTGTCTTTGTATGATGACGTTCAATGTGATATAGCATTAGATTAGTTTGACCATTCAAGTCCACTTCATGGCTACAAATAGTAATATAAGCCTTGTTTTCCTCAATTTGTATAAAATACTTCCATGATCTACAAGTTAGTCTCTTTTTAATATTTTCATGCATTTCTTCTGCCATATTATGGGTTCAAAAAATTGGTACACATTCTACAGATGGATAATCTTGTAAATCATTATTGATAACATAATATTAATTAATTATTATTAAGTAATTATTAAAAAATTTATATATTAGCCCAATCCTATATTACAAATATGTGTTTTTTATTAAAATAATTTTATTTGCTTAAACTGAAAAACCGCAGCATTTAAATTTGTTTTTTTTGCAACAAACGAAAGTAAACCTGTAAAATGTAATGTTTAAATACTACATGATGTAAATTGCGTAGTTTATACTATTCTAAACGTAATGTTTGACCCAAAACATATATTTATTGTTGTATGCAATATTATACTGCATATTCTGTACGAATTATTTGCTAAAAAAGAAAAAAAAAATCATTAAAATAAGTATTAGATGTATTTTTTAATTTCTAAATTTGTTTTAAAACCTTATAATTTTTTTTTGTGTACATTAAATATTTATCATATAATTGTTTTATACAAGGTTCAACTTTTTAGAAAAACTATACGAAGAAAGATCAAGAAAACATTTTTTATACACTACAATTAGATTATACGACGTAATCTAAATATTTTTTACGCAGTATAATTTACAAAATTTATATTGTTAGCGTTTAAAATTTTAAGATCTATAGGTCTGTCTAGTTTCACTAGAAACTTGTTTTTTTAGGACACTAATCCGACAATAAAAATCACTATTTCTGTGTTTTATATGAGACTGTTCGTTAGCGCAATCGGGAACAGAGAAAGATATAGCTGCCATAAAATAGAAATATTTTGAGCTTATGTGAGACATATATACTAAATTTTTGTTATGCATTTCGCTTCAGATTTCCTTTTATTTTTGGCAGATATATCTGCCGCCAGGACTAAAAAGGTTAATAAATTTTTTCTGAAATAAAAACTTTTACATCTGGATTTAAATAGAATAAGGTTTTTATAAAACCATTTTAAGATTTTAAAGGAGTTGTTTTTTTATTTTGGAGCATCAACATACATTACACAATCAAAACTGCTTCTTAGACGTTTTTTTTATGATTTGTGTTTTATATAATGAAACTATGAACGGATAATTATCAAGAGAGTTAAAATAGCATACAATAAATTTAAGAATGAAAATTTAAAGCAAGAAAAAATTAACAGTATAACAGGTGACTAGTATATGTTATGCAGATTCAGCTAGTGCAACAGAGTGTTATACAAGCAAATTAAAAAATCTTACAATCATTCCGAGATACGAAAATCCCAGACTGCCGCCACAAAAATTTGGGCCTTTGTTGTCTAGATCAGGGGTTCCGAACAGGACACGATTCGTGCCATTTGGATTTTACCGTGCCCCTACCGTGCCAAAATGCGGAAAAAAAAAATGCAACAAAAAATAAAAAAGGTCACAAAAACCAATTAAAAGCCTTTTATGAACCATAGAAATCTTTATTAATCATTTTTGAAGATATCTAAAAAGTATTTGTTATGGTAGAAGGTTGCCAAGTCAAATTCTAAAATAGATAGGACAAAAAGACATCAATATGATAAAAGAATAATCATTAATAAATAAAAAGATAAAAGAATACCTACCAACAATGTCATATAAGTTATATGAAGGGTGAACGGCAAGAAAACTTAAAAAACATAATAATGTACCGGAGTAAGCTCTGCTAGCACAGAACCATTCCACCATATTCTATATTATAATAAAACTTGTTTTTGCCGTTTTATATTGTATTTTAAAATAATGAAAATATATAACACGATATCGTTATTTGACTTCAAATTTACATTTTTTTTTTTGTTTTATACAGCTTTCGCCCTGGGAAAGGCAAATCTTTAAAGTTAGTCCAATGAAGCTCATTATGTTTATGATAAACAACACTATTATTTATTTGGCACGATATTTTTGGGTTACCCATAGTTTTGGCACGGTATCGATTTTTAGTTCGGCCCCCCGAATATACAGTATTGTTGGCTAGTATATTTTTAATAAATCCATGTAAAATGCGAAAAAAACAATGTGTCAAAACTATTCTCTTTTAATCTATTGTTTAAAGTTAGTTGTTTCTTGCTTCAAAATCTCATAAAAACTAAAAACAGATTTTTTATGATTTTTAAAACCATAATAGACTATATACGAATGTTCATTTGCCGTCCTAAAACGCTCACATGTAATTGTAATTTCTTCTAGCATCAGATCTATAATTTCTTCCCAGTTACCGGCCGTTTTCAATCTTTTGAATTCTATTTTATTAATATTATTCATCAACTCGGCAATGTAATACATGTGATCTAATTTTTCCTTTAGAATATAAATTTTGATGCTGCCTCTCGAAGGATTTCTAAAGTTTTCAAGTAATGCCCATTCCGTACTTCCAATGGTAATCCCTGTAACACCGTTTTGATTTGTCTGTCTTCATAGGATGCAAACGCCAGGAAAATTTTAAGCCAAATCCAGCAAAGGTTAACCCTATTCTGGCCTACTTGAGAAAAATATACCATATATAAATCAATCAAATTTTCATCAAATATTTCTTGTCCTCTTGAACCCCCCATATCCTGTATTCTTTCATTCTCAGCAATAAACTTTTTATGCCATGGATTTTTGTTTTCTTCTTCTTTTTTCTGCTCAATTGCCTTGAGTGATGAAGTTTTCCATTTAAATATAATGTATACACCTAGCCCATATAAAATTAATATAAATAATACGGCACCAATAAGTTTTTTTAACATATCTCCTCTTTTAGTATGCTCGCCACTATGATCAAAATTCATGATGAAAGGTCTTTGTTTATTATAAATAATAACGTCAAAAGATTCTTATCTATGATTAAATAACAAAAGAGAGAAATAAATAATACCCCTTTATATAAATTAAATGGATAAAAATTAACCAAAACTAAACCCTAAGCATTAATACCGTGCAAAATTCCATTCATTTTAATTCACAACGGTTTGAAATACTAAAACTGAATAAGAAAAAATTACCAGTTGGAAAACTGCAAAAAAGTTATATCTAAATATAAAAAATAACAAAACTAAGTAGTTGGTATTTTATCATACTTATTGTCCAGTGATATTCATAAACCATATTATTTTATGATATATATTCTAGAGATATTGACATAGATAAAGATTTCTGTAATTACGATCACTAAATAATTCCTCTTTGTTTTAATCAGTTTTATTTTTACATGGATGAACTGCATAAAGACCCCTTTATTTTAAATTTATTGCATAGTTGCTTCATAATTTTGATAAACTTTTGCAAACATCCCAAAAGTCACATAAAACGACCCATAAAACTCAAAAAAATATAAAAACACAGAAATAAGTGCAATAGCCAGAGTGTGGAATGATCCGACGCGGAGCCTTTGAAGTCTTACTGTGGCTTATAGTACAAAGTTCAATCAGGGTCCGTTATTTTTTTTTCATTTGCTTCGGAGTTATTGACAGCACTAGTGTCAACTCCAAATTTTCCAAGGCAAAAAAAAAAAACTTTAACTACTCTACAAAATTCAAGCGTTAGAATACAAATAAATATGTATTTAAAAAACTAACAATTACGCTACAGAAATTTTTGACGAATTCCTACTTTATTTTACTTTTATTTTTGTCAATGTAGTATGTTAATATACTAACTAGAGATGTCATTTCCCGAGACAAGGAATCCCGGGATCCCGGATTTTTTTCGGTGATATACGTCCCGGGAGTTCCTGGGATATTCCGGAATTATTGCCCAGTAAATTTAGACATATCAAAAAATTTTGTGGTACTGCTATATTTCGGTACTCTGACAGACGTTTCAGTACCCCCCCCCCCTTAAATCAGGGCAGACAATAAGGGGATAAAAAAGGGGAAGGTAATTAACTTGGTAAAAACATCACTAAGTGCATAAAAAGGTGCATAAAGGCAAAAAACCCTTATCCGAACCAATACCCTGCTATCGTACCATGTCCTCCTTATACAAACTAAATCTAAGCTGTGATTCGACAAAGAATGCCCCGAAGCAGGAAAAATGTAAGGAATGGGGGTTTGTATTGGTTAAGAACACCATTTATATCAAAGTATAATTTCTATGCAGTATAGTCGTTGGTTAGTAATCAGTACTTTTCAATTTTGGGGCTTTCAGTAAGGAAATTCTTTTTTTCTGCCTTATTTTAAGTAGGGTTTTTGTTTACCTTTACCATTTTGCCTATAAAATATATATATATATATGTACATTTACTAATTGATCTTTTCTACCCTAAAAAATACAGGGCACCGAAACGTCTATCAGGGTACCGAAATGTAGTAGTACCGTTTTTATGTTAAATTTTAGATTAATGCATGGTTTGCATGGTTTGCAATTTTTAAAATTTGCTTTCATTCGCTAAACAATCAACTTTCGATACCGAATTTTACCTCAAATAAGACCGGGGTCGTTTTTTTACACGTTTTTATGCAAAAGTTGAAAATAAGATCTATTAAACAAATATAAAATCGTCGTATTCTGGAGTTGCTGTAAAAAACAAGGCCTTTTATAAAAAAACCGCGGATTCAATAAGGTACTAAAAAGATTAAAACTTACCTTTTTTTTGAAATAAGATCGGATCTTATTTACAGTAAAATTTGGATATATCATAACATTTGATATTCCTGTCTTTTTTTTAAACATGTAGATGGTCACAACCACGAGTAAATGGGTCAGAGCTAAATTTATATTATACATATAAATAGATTATATCGATATTTTAGACGGTTTAAGCGCCATATGCATTTAAAAAACATGTGTTCACCCATAGAATATCCTAGAAATATATTCATTAATAAAACCTTATTATATCTATCTTTGTAATCAATATTTTTTCAGATACAAATATATACGCATTAATAAGTATATATATAATTTTTTTGATATCGTCATATTTTATATCCAACAAAATATCAAAAAATCTGGGTCCTTACCCGAGATATAGAACTTAAATACACAATAATTTTTTTTGTGTTTAATACTGTTAAAAGCTTGTTATATTTTTAATAAATTTCCGATAGTAGATTGTCTATAATATTTAATATTTGAAATTAAGATAACAGGGTTTAGGCAACGCTAGGAATTACATAAAATCGTTTTTTTAAATTATATATATAGGATGAGGGTGTAAAAACAATATTTATTATTATCAAAAATTATATAAATATAAATAAAATTTCTCGCAAGACAAGTTGCCCGCTATATCATCGTTGAATGCTGAATATTGTACAGTTACAAGTTATAATCCTAAAATATGGCTGCATCAGAATGACTACAGTTATTTTCTGTACTCTATGAATTTTAATTTTTTTTTGTGCATGATAAACCAATTTAAATAATGTTTAATATCTTTTTTATCTGATTTTGAGGCTGTGTACTAATAAGAATATTCAAATAAACGAAAAAGCTATAAAAGACTCAATTTACCTCTATTTAGCTACGATTGTTAGATTGTGTCTTTAAAAACGAAAAATTGAGTGTCAAATAATTTATAACCAAAAAAAGAAAACAATTTATGTAAATCTAAGTACAGTGAATTTTCTATAGATGACAGTAAAAAGTTATATAAGAACAAAAAAATCCTAGATTTGTCGAACATGTAATTTTATACTTTTTTTTTTTGGAATTAGGCAATAAAACAGTGTGCCTGACGATGAACTTTATAAACTTAAATTTAAAAAACCAAAATTGAACATGAAATAATATAATAAAATCTAAAACTATCTATTTTATTTTTTTACATTGTTTTGACTGAAAAAAACGTACGAAATCATTTTTATGTACAAAATTGATATCTTTAGCGTCTGCCATCTATATAAAATTTACGTTTATGCATAAAAATTGCATAAAATGACATACATTATACTTTTGAGATTATAAAAAGCACGAGATTTTTAATACCAACCAAAATATTAAAAATATGCTGCTTTGTTTTTTTGTTTTTGTAATGTTCAAAATCGACTTTTCGATATAGTTATTAATTTTGTGTATAAAATTATAAATGGTTTTTTAATTTTGGAACTAAAAAAATCGGTTTACTTAAAAATTTATAGTGATATCTTTACAACCATAATATATTATAATAAGAAAACGTAACAAGAAAATTATTATATGCTATTCTTTGCATTGTGACAGTTTTTAGCACACAATTCCAGATCCCGGGATACAATTTTATAGGTTTACAATTTCCCGGGATAATTTATCCCGGTATAGTGACGTCACTAATATTAACATCGGTAGTTTTGCGCATAGGTAGTTGCAAATAACATAAGTGTATTATGTATGTTTATTTTGCAGCGTAAACAATAAAAACGTAAATGAGACCTCTTAATCTAGATATAATTTTTTTATTTAATTTGCTACGAAAATGTCAATTTTTGTATAAAACAGTGCCAACTTGTAATTAAAGCTATACTTTTTCTGCCCGGATAAATTATATTCGTGCATTTTATACAATTCTTACGTTAATCTTATTTACATTGTATGCTAAATGTATACTTAAAGCTACGCAACAAAGAAAACATATCAAAAATTATATTCAGTATAGAATTTACCATATTAAAATAAAAAATATTGCAAATGTAAGTAATTTTTGTTATAATTTTTTTTATTATATACATTTATGACTACTTGTAGTACAAACGAGTGTCATAAATATACTAAGATATAATCACGCAATAAAAACACAGCGCTAAGATAGTTTTTACACGTTGAGAATATAAAACATAGTAAAATAGATAAATAAAGGTACAAAATTTTTGGTGGTTTTTTTTATATTTTAATGCCATTATATAAATCACAAACTTGTAATTTTATATTTATTTGCGCTAAGTAAAGTTTTTTATGTACGTATACCTTTCATCAAGTTGTAAAAACTCGAAGTCTTAAATACTTTGCGTTTTCAAAATGCACAAAATTTATCAATCTGCTCCTACTGCAAATTATGCCAGCCAAACAACTGTAAATTTAAATTTTATATAAAAAACGTTTCTTTTGCTTCTTTTTTATTATAATATATTGTATATTTTAAAAAGATCCATGTCTAACTTTTATTGTTACGAATCTGCTTTTAATTAAAATTTTTGTACAAAAATACCTATAAATTTATTGGTATCAATGTGGTTTGCTATGACATAACGTAAAAATTATTAAAATGATAAATATTGTTCCGACAAATTTAATCTATGAAAAAATATTAAAATCATGTATAATTATATAAATATGTAAAAATGTTGTTTGGTACGTTCGTTTGTTTCTTGGTTTTTAAAATGTATATTTTGCGAGAATTTTACTTATTGACTGTTGTTTAATTAAAGATCTAGCTTATTTTTGTATTACGCTACATGTCGATTTAGCATTAATGTTAGTTTTTTCTAACTAGCAAAAATAAGTGTTAAAAAAATGCATAAAATAAAAAAATACGGGGTTGAATCTGTCTTATTATTTTTTGATAATTGTTATAATAGTTTAACGTTAAAAAATATATACAAAAACAATTTTAAGTATTATGCAAAAAAAACATTAAAGTTTAAAATACAAAAACAAAAATGTAATTCAACTTCAATTTAAACCGTATACCGTAAATAGTTAAAAACAAAAAAAATATACAAAAAATCCAAACTCTCATTAAACTGAAAAAATTGAATAATTTTTTGTAAGAATTGCATCTATATTTTCAGACCTTTACTGGTAAACCTCTTTTTATGACACACTTTGTTATATATGAAATATACCCTATTAGGTAAATTAGACCTAAAAAAAGGAAAAGACAGTATAGAGGCAGCAAATCAGCCTGTTTTTTTGAAAAAGGTAAAAAGTTACTCAACATATATATTTTGTAACTTTTGCTTAAAGTCTTTTTTTTTCCAGATAAATTCTATCGATGATACTTTTCGGAAAACAAAAAAACTATGATCATGGATAGAAATTACATGTAAATGTATGATTTTATATATCAGGTTTAATTGTCGTAATTAACTGTTAGTCAAAAAAAAAAACTAATAACTAGATAAATTTGGGTTTTTTAGATAGCGAAAGTAAGAAAACAAAAATGATTTACCTGTAAATATACAAAGTTAAAAAAAATAAAATAAATGAACATTTAATGTACGCCCAACTATACAGCTCGATTGCTATTGTGTTTTATAAGCTTGATTAAATTAGAAACATGGTGAAAAACAATCAAAAATGCATATAAAATGCGTTTTTGCTTAAAAACAATCGTATCGTACGCAACAAAGTTACATCTGCAGTTGCTGCATGCCAGGGTGTTGCTGTGACGATGATAGCTGTACGTTTACAAAACAATGTAAAGCTATTCTTTTCTACAAAAGGAAACAGATATAAGTAATCGTTAACTACTAGTGTAGGCAGAATATTTAATATTTTCACGTGTATGAAGTTATGATTTTTTTAGTTTTAAGCTTTTAAAAAAAGGATATAAGAAAAATGTAATTTGCAGTAAACATCTAAATAGTAGATACTAGAAAACCGACCTCTGGGTATCGTGTGCCCAAGATATACACAAAAAACAATGTTTTTGACTTATGGTTTTTTGGGTACACGGGTATTATCGAGGATAAAAACAAAACATTTTCATGCGTAGTTTTTGATCTTAAATTCAATAAAACGTAATATATATGTGTAAAACATACAATAAAAAACATGTTTATTTGAAATGATATTTAGATCTTTTTTTTTTATATTGTGACATCTCAAATGTGTAAATATAGGACTTAAGTATCTGGCGTCCTCTGGTTTTCTTTTGACGTAGTTTATTTATTTGGTACATATACAAACACCGAGATATATCTTTTTTGTCGTGTTCAAGTCCATTGTATTGTTTTTGTAAAATGCACATGCTGAAAGGAAATTTTGCACTTGTAAAATATCATAGAAAATTAACTTCCCTATATTTTTGCTTGTGCCTCAACAGTCAAAGCGTAAAATAATCGAAAGAAAATATTACCAATACTAAGTCGGGTGCGGATTATGAAAACGATCTGTTGTAGTTATAAACAAAAAAAATTCAGCTTGTCTATTTTTTTGCATGTTAAAAAAATTACAGCTGTAAACCAGGCTCGTAGCAAAAGAAAAGCCCTCTTACCTAGAGCCCTTTTCCCCTCTCGCCCTTTTTTGTAAATTATATACTAATAAATTATTTGAAACTATATATTTGTTTTGGTTGTTCCAATATAACTTTTAAGCAAGATCGAAATGGTTCTTACTGGTTTTTAATAGTAGTTCTGTATAAAGCTTCTCTTTTTTATCGAAAAATAAGTTTGGAGACCCCTTTTTTTTCGAAAATTGAATTCTGCTACGTGCCTGCTGTAAACAACTACAAATTAAAATATTCTGCAAAACCAACAGTTTTGTTTTTTTAGTAGCAAAAAAAATCTCTATAGTGTAATATGCCGTAGGATGGCCAATAAAAAACATTATCATCATGTTTAACGACTCATGTTTGTTATATACAAGTATACGAGTACAGACACTACCACATAGGGTAATAATACAGCGGCATTATACAGGGGCGGATTTACATTTATGGGGGCCCGGGGGCACTTTTTTTTTAGGGGGCCCCCTTTTTATATTTGTAAAAATTACTAGTGATAGGCTGTGATACAACCCGTTATTCGATTTTTATATACTGCGCACATGTAATTTGTTGCATCGGCTATATTAAAATCGAAAAAAAAATTATCTTTTTATGGCGTATATTCATTGTGATCTTTAAATAAAAAAAAACATGAAATTGCATGAAGGTGTAAATAGAATAAGGTAATTAAAACGGCAGTCCACTAAAACAAAACTATAGTTGAAATTTATTTTTGTACAAGTAATCGTAATATTATGTATACAAATGCCAAAAAAAAATTACATTTTTGTTTTATATAATTTAAATTAATAAGTATCCTAACACTATTAATTAAAAAACCCTATTCTATGTGCCTTACTAAATGTATACTGTAAAGAAGCATTAACTGCTTTTATACGACTTTTTTTAACTAAC
>JAQFYM010006061.1:0-12264 GCA_034694785.1 Agrenia bidenticulata
TTATATATCTAAATTAAGCGATTTATTCTGGTTTGGTACTATAATAAACGTAATACTATTTTTATTGCCATATTTTATCATTATGGCCATTATGGAGGGAAGACCAAAAAAAATCCCCGCCCATATTTCCATACCATAATCGGAACCGCTGATTGTAAATATATATTAAAAACAATATAGCAATCTTCTAAGCTTATAGAAGTATACCTAAAACCTTTCATCCTATATTTTTTTTCTAAAATCATTGACTTAATTTTAAGCACGAAAGACGTAAATACATTTTCGTGACGTATATATAAAGATAATGCCGATTTTACTGCGATTTTCGTTTCCTGTTTTATAAATTATGTCAATAGTTTATATGGATATTGATGATCAATTGTTATTTAGCGATTTTAATAATTTAAATATGTATTCGGTGGTTTACCGATATATTTATCTAAAAGTATATATTTCATTTTCAGGAAATACCAAGAAAAATATTATAAAAAAGCGATGCGAGTTTGAGTTAATTTACAAATTTTTGGAATAATAGAAGAAATATGCAACAAAAATATAGCACAAAAAAATCTTATAAAGCTTAGCTTTATAAACTTTTAAGTCGGATAAGTAATTCCTACCTTCCTGGGAACGCCATAAATAGAGAAATGTGGTGAATTGCCTATTGTCTATGTAATGCACACGTTTATATATATAAAAGGTGTTTTAAAAAAAATTTATGTGACAACACTAACACAAGGTTTTTGGAAAAATTTCATTGTATAATATAATCTATAATTTACTGAAATGAAAAGGAGCGCCCTTAGTAGAGGGTCTCTAAAATTGTTTACCATGATATGCGAAAGTGTTATAAGAATATTATGGTAAAAATGCATTAGTTTATATAATGCATTTACTTTATCGTTAGATCGCTTTATTGTTCTATACATCTTACAAGTATTGATCTAAAAAAGATAAACCAAGTGATTTTTAAAAAATAACAAATGTTAACAGTACATTTTAAATGCATTAGATGGGAGGTTTAGCAAATCACATTCGTTTTAATTCCCGTTTTTTTCTTTAATGCCTGCATTACATAAGTAAACACTTAATCTGTAACGTGTCTTTGTATCAAAGAAAAAATATTTGCGCACACTATAAAAAAATGTGAAAAAAATTTCTTTATCTTACTATTAGTGTTAATATATTAAAGGTTATTTTAAATGTTATAGATGTTATAATTGCAATATAAGCTAGAATTATGACGTTTAAAAATTGCATTTTATACTATTAAACAATAATTTTATTTTTGAAAATAAGTTAATATTGACTGTGTCAATTTATAATGCAGTTTGTATTTGTAAAAACATGTATTATTTTTGTTGACTTTAATATTATGCACTATAAAACTTTAATTAGTTTAAGAACGATTTTGCTAATTTGTGTCATACTTGGCTTATGTAGTTTCCCGTAGTAAGATTATTTGTTACAAATAACATTAAGAACTTGATTTGGTTATATGAAAAAATGCGGTTGTTCAAACTTTATGATACACATGTTAGGTTTTGTATAACAATTTTTGCTTTTAATATACCAATATAAACTTTAATCCGTTAAATTTTTGACTTTCTTGGATTTTTTTATGTTTAAATGCAGTATTTTTAGTTTTGCGTTTAAAATTTTGTAAGTATTTTAGATAAATTATACATGATACAATATTATAGGCAAAATGTGTTTTATGTATTTATTCAAAAAACATTTTTTGTCTAATACAATAGGCAATAAAAGAGGTTAAATTATGAATGAATTTAAAGAATATTAAATCAAGTCACCGCAGCCAGTCTTATGTGTTTATATGGGCACAACATATTTATAGTGATAGGGCAATCACAAAAAGAAACCACACAGCAAAAAAATAAATAAACATTAAAATGTAAATGCTTAGTAATCTGCAATAAGGTACTACAGTTAATTTTTTTTTTATGACAAGAAAAAACTGCTACAAATGTGCAATTATACAGGCAAATGCACTTTTATGGGCATAATTTAGCGCATTTTATCTATTACCCCTTCATATATCCACAAAAAAAGATTTTTCTAATCGACCGGGAAAAAAAAGCAAACATCTATAACACGTAAAAAGAAGCGAGCAATTGCAAAGCAACATGATGGAAAATGAAGACGAACTCTCCAGGAGATAGCTGGAAGCAATGAATTGTCCGTGTAGGTCGTAAAAACTAGCCTTAAGCACAAAAGACATCTTAATAAGTCTTGCCTCTGAAACGGATGTACTTGATACGAGCAAAATGCATACATATAACAAAGACAAGCATCATAGATTAATGTATTTATATTGAATGGACTGAAAGCTACGTGTAAAGGCCGTGCCGTGCGCATAAGCACTTTTTATACAGTGGCGAGAAAAAAAGCACAGATTAATAAATCATTTAAGTGTCAAGTATCATCCACATTTATAGCCAAATTCAATGAGAAAAAAAAAATTGCTATGGCTAAATAAAACCGGGGTGTCACAATTGGCAGATTACAGAACAGTGGGAAAGCAATTGAATATTGCGATTTTATTAGAAAAACATATGCTTATAAAGACGTTTTCAACAGCGATGAAACAAGTTTGTACATCAAAAATTACGATAAAAGCTCACATTATGCAACGGGACGTATATTAAAAAAACGAGCAACGAAAAGTAAGTCATTGGACACTTTTCTTGTTCGTTTTGACATGTACGGCGAGAAATTAACTGCACGGTTTATCAGTAATTCGAGAGACCCCAAGGCCCTTTAAGCATTTGATACAAAAATGTATGTGCTGTATATAAAACGTTAATCTGTAAATTTAATCAAGAAAATTTTGGGGAAGATGGCTTGAAAATATTAACAATATACTTATCGTTGAAAATGAAAAAATATTGTTGTTTGATAACCTTAGCGGACACCGTGTCTTCCAACCAAGTAACATAATTTTTTTTTTATTCTGGCAAATACCACGAGTGTGATTTTTTTTGTAATCCGGGGATTATAGTCTATAAAGACAAAAATACATGTATATTGTTCCAGACGTTGTAAATTATTCGTTTTGGGGTCACTAAACAAGTTTAAAACAACCATTTAATAAACTCACACTTCCAAAAGCAATTTGTCGGGTAAGAAGAAGTATAATCATAGTGCCAAATGCATCCTTTACCAAAATTTGGGCTAAATGCAAAATAAATATAAAATTACTTGAAACGAACCATCTCCTCTGATGTTCATTATGTAATACTCTTATCTGCTTCATGAAAAGATTGAAACCAAGGATTTACCAGGATATAATATATTTCAAACTGATTGCTTAGAAAAGGATACAATTCTAAAGCAAAACGAGTGAACATGAAAATATAAGGCGTGTGATCGTTAATTTGTTGTCTTTAAAGGAGATTCTGTTCAATAAAAATAAAGTTTTTTATATGCTTTACTTGTTTTAAAGGCAAATATAAAAGAACGTTGTATGAAAAAAAATTTAAAGAATAAAAATTACCAGAAATATTTACATATATATGCAAAGGCTTTGTCCTCCATCTGTTGTACATTTTCATTTTTTGTTTTTAATTATATGTGCAAATCTAATTTTAGGTTTATTTTTGTGACCTTAAAAGTGTAAAGACACGTAATGTTTTGTCAAAAAAAACTGAAACTTATTTTATAAAACTGCGTTTATATGCTATGGAAATTGTAAGGTTACAATTTATAAATTCTGACTCTAAATCTGATCTGCTTACCCTTCTATATTTTGAATTGTATTTTTGTACATTCATTTTATGTTTTATTAAAAGATGTATATAACTATTAAAAAAAATACCAATTGTATATTTGCATGAAAAACGTTTGGCTCGATAGATACAGAGTTAGCATTTTTATTTCGTTTTCTTTTTCTATTAATGTATTCCTGAAATTTATATAAATTCTTTGAAAGTTATTTAAATATATCAATGTATTAAAAATGTTAGCAAAGATTGCAGAGGCAAGCAAAATTATGTTCAAAATTTGTATTTTTGGGTAATTTATATAGTAAACTAATTAGGGCGTGTATTCTTTTTTAACCTATAGGGTTTAAGTTTTACCCGTAGGTTTTTATAGCGAAAAAACTCATAGGGGTTTTTTGTGGTTTTTTGTGTTCATTGTATTATTTACAATAATAAAAATGTGTTCATATAGAGCGACCCATAGGAAAAAAAAATTGACCTATAGGTTGCTCTGACCTAAAGGTGATTTAAGTAAGCACAAAAAGTATAAAAAAATATGAGGTTTTGACAAAATAAATTTTAAATAAGATTAATCAAGAAAATCAAAAATTTCGAAGACAGATATTCGATATAATAAAAATTAAAACAATAATGATATAAAAAAATATGGCCATCTTATCAAGAAGATGTTTTACCTATAGGTTAAAACCCTATAAATAAAAAAGTGAACTTACCATTAGTATAGAATTAATATATAGCGTCTAAGGACAGTGCAATATCAAGATCAGGTTTTGGTACATATATTACCTAAAACCGAAAATAAACGATTTTTTCGTGCATGTGATATTTTTGAAATAGATCCAGTTTTAATTGTTTTTTTTACTTTCGGAATTTTTTAAAAATTAAAAAGGTGCATGTTTTGCGGCCAAACGTTAAAGATAAAAAATTTTGTTATTTGCTGAAATAGTTCTACAAATAAAATCTTGAAAATCAATGGTAATTATTTTATATAATAACAATTAGTTGCCTCTAAAAAGCCAAGTATAAAAAATACCAGATAGAACGCACCTTTTACTGGCTTACCACGGCAGACTTACAGCAACTGGGTCTTATCGTTTTTTTTCATTTATACATTATTTACGCTTTGTTAAGACATTTGTTTGATCTTGATAAGGTTCAATTCTTATCTAAAGCTAAAATAATTGATTTTGAATAGAATATGCTGCAAAGTGTTAGATTTTTACAAAAATAACACTCTAAACATGTATTTTTGTGTTTTAACTGCGCAACTACAATTAAAATTGGCATGTTCCATATTCCATGGGTATATAGAATAGGGTTGAAAAGTATACTTTAAGTTTATCGCACATTCTTTACGCCGAAAAATTAAAAGGTCGTTTACCGCTGCTTTTTTTTGTATCATCACATAAGTATAACCCGTTGTTGTATATAAAAACACAAAAAAACTTTACAAAATCGAAAAACTTAATTTTACATCAAGGCTTTTTTTACTAAAAAATTGCAAATGGCACATTTATGCCTATTACCGCCTAGTATAAATATTATATAATATTGTTTAAAAGGAACAAGCAAAATATATCAAAAAAACAGATTCTAGCTATGGAAAAAATGTATCCATAACGCACAATTTGTTTATAATTGATTACACAATAAAGTGTACGATTTTTATTTAATAGAAAATAAACCCTGCTGGTCAGATCCCCTTGATATGAAGGCGACTCTTGATACAATTACCGTGGGTGATCAGAACCAGTTGCGCACCTAGGGGGGCAGGGGGCCCGCTCTCCCTCCCGGAAAAAAAGTTGCGGCTATATTTAGGGGGTGTGTCTTTTTTGTGAGCGAATTTTAGAAGAAAAATTCTGAAATAAAAATTTATAAAAATAAAACTTCACAAAAAAATTAATAATGTTGTTCCACTTCATAAATGGTGTTTCACCCCTGTTTTTTCTAAACACTGACTAGCCCTGGGCTAAAAAAATTCCTGGGTACGGTACTGAACTGAACGTTTTTTCTTTACCAGGGGGGGGTTTGACTCTGATATAAAAAAGTTAACAAAAATAGAAAAAAGGTTGACGCAAACTAAACTCTTGTATTACTCAGATTACAACTACTTCAGCATTCTTTAAGAAGCAAATTTTTGTTATACTTTAGAACAAATGTAAGGATTAAGGTTCGCTTCAGGGTTCATTAAAGAATTATTTATAGGGCCCTCAAAATATCCGCAAGCTTAGAAAAAAAATTCGTGTTTTCTAAAAAAATCAGAAATGTTGCCGCCGTATGTGAGCGTACCATGGCGTACCACTTTTTATCCTTTTTTACTTCATTTTATTCCATACTTAATCTGAATTCACTATGGATTTCGACTTTTAATTTATTCTTCAAGGGTCACCGACCGGAGGTAAGTAAAAAAAACTTAAAAAAGCAACGATAAATTGTATAAAATGACTTTAATCAACTAAATACAGTGCTTTATTTGTATTTTTATCGATAATCAAATCTTATAACTATAGAAAAGGGTTGCATCCAATTAAGAAAATAAAGAAATTATGGTTGAGCTTAAGGCCCCTTATTCAGAAAATACTTAAGTATTTATAACATATTCTCTTTATATGCCTATTTATAAACATCCGACCCATTCCGTCTCTGCGGATAGTTTTGATGAATTTTGCGGATATTTTGAGGGCTCTAGTTATAGGTGACTAGGGTCTAGGATAAGGGTTATAGTAGGGTTCGAGGGGAGGTTACGAGAATGAATTTCGCGGGTTTATGTATTTTATAAGTAAAGGTATTAATGTAGAATGGTTTTTATGTATTATTTTTTGTAATATTATTTTTTAAATGGTTTTTATACGTAGTCTTGGACGCTGTGCGTTTTGTTTTTCTGCATTACTCTTTTTACTGTCAGGGGGATACATTACTTGATTCTTGTTTCAGGGGGATGGAACCTTTGTTTTTTTAGGTGACATATCTTTCAATCCCATTTTCCCGGGTTTTGTTTTGATTCGAAGTTTTTGTATGCAATTTGCAAAGTAAAAAGAAGTTTTGCGGTTTTATTCACACTTTAAGTATAAAAACTTTATAACAAAAACGCAAAATAAGTTTTTATAAACACAAAATCTAATTAAACCATTTATCCGTAATAGTTCAAATATATATATTTGTGTTTTAAGTTTTTTTTTTTTTTTGGCCTTAATATATTCTTTTTTAATATTCAAATAAATGCAAATAATGTTTTTAACGTGTTTTTACTAGTTTTTTTTTTATTTAATTGAAATCTTTCTATATTTTCTTAAAAAAAAAAATTCTTCCTCAAGAACTTTTGCAAATATTGTTTAAAACGTAAATTATATTCACTGTACGAGAAAAAAACGTGGCTGTTATTGTACCAACCATAATTTTATTTTTTTTGTGCAACATGAAGATATATGATTTTTTAACTGACTTCGTGTGCTGTGACAAAAAAAGACTTTAATATTTGCATAAGTATTATATTATTCAAAGACTAAAAATATTGTTTCAGTAGAAAAATACGCGCATAATATAGACAATATATTTTCGAGAGTTGTCTGTTGGGTAATTAGAATATTTGCAGGTTTTAAAGATGCTTTATTCGGTCTATAAAAAATTTTTAGTGTTAAAATATAATTTCGCTTAAAGCCAAAAAACAAGAAATCACCAAGTAAAAACAATCCAAAGCTTAACAAAAAATCATATACTTGTTAATTTTTTATGATGGATATTTGTATTAAATGATTTTTTTTATACTAGAAAAATGATAATTAAAGATAGACAAGAAGCATAAAATATTACTAATTTAATATTATTGCCGCTAAAGAGTATTTCCCATACGTTGTTGCACTTGTAAGCTTGCAATTAAAAGAAAACATGAATTTTAAAGCGCTTACTTTTTTTATTAAAAAAACAGGAAAAAAGCTTATAAGCTGGCAGTCAACGCTTTTCTTCTGTATGTCTGCCAATAAATATGTATTGTTTTGCAATAATAAATAGGTAATTGCATATTTACGTGTTTTTTTTTGCTGGTTAACTAATAGCTATTTACAGTAGACTTATGTATACTACCGCATATGTTACTGGTAGTTTAACGATTCAATTTGCCTAAAATTTTTTAGTCTGATTATCGTAAATGATAGAAATGTGTATTAGGACACAAATAAATACAGATTTAAACAAAATACTTTTTTTCTGATCAGTAGAATGATTTGGTTTATATCTATAGTACAATTATATTCTTCTTCTTATGTGAAATTAGCATGTTTTTTTTTGCTTTATTCTTAAAAGATAATATTCTCTTAACCCCTATAAAACAGACTTCTATGCACTAGCTCATACATATTAATAGCACCCAGTATGCGCGGCGTAGCTTATTGATCCGCGAGCAGTAGCCTAATCATGATAACCCTGTCACTGACGGCGCTCAAAAATGTTTAAATGCCTTTGTATACACTCAAAATGCAAAAAATATACAGTTGCCAAGTTTTTTGACATACAAAAAGTAAAAAAATGCTGTTTTCTCCGAACATTTATATAAAACTTAAATATATTTGCTTAATGATATAATAATGATAGCGAAAACAATTGCTTAACTCTATGTAATAATTACATGAATATATTCATGTTTACTCAGATTAATAAATGTCGCGCTACGACGGGGACATGTGCCATTACGGAGCAGTAGGCCAATTTTTTTTTGAAAGGTACAACGTATTCTAAAACAATAAAATACAAAATAAAAATATAAAATTTACAAAAAAATAAAAAAAAAACATAAAAGCAATTTTTTTTATGAAAAAAAAAATTAATTCTTAAAAATTGGAAGTTTACCGTTTTTCGTGTAAATAATATCTAAAGGGTTTTTTTGAGCGTTAATCAACTAGTATTCATACATCCTGGCATGCCGTCTTTTTTTCGGATATGCTGTTATATACTGGTTGTCCTCGTAATGGCACATGTCCCCGTCGTGGCGCGCGACAATAAATAATGCGTATGGCAGGCTGCGGCCGTCAAAATTAGTATAAGTTTTTTTTAAAAAAACTATTATGACTTTGCAAAATAGAATATTTTGATACGACAAAAAGCAATATAGTTTGTTGCAAATAATTTAAGAATTTTGCGAAAAAGAAAATGTTCCTGCCGATAGCGATCCATCGCTTTTCTGAAAAAAGTTACTTTCGTAACAGAAGTAACGACACAGCTGTTTCTGTTATATATATTTTCCTATATCTTTAATACCGCTTTTTGCACGCAATATGCCGCCCTCAAACAATCAACTAGCCGCAATTAGACAATCAACTAGCCGCAGTTGAACAATCAACTAGCCGCAGTTGCATATTCAATACTCCGCAATTGATTGTTCAATATGCCGCAATTGATTGTTTACCTACCTCTTTTAACTGTTAAATATGCCGCATATTGATAAATCAAAATGCCGCACTTGTTTTTTCAAAATGCCGCATATTATTTAACCAAAATTCCGCGGGTAAAAAACATATTTTTCAAAATTATAAAAGTATATTTTGAGATTATAAAAATATTTTTTGAAATTATAAAAATATTTTTGAAATTATAAAAATATTTTTTAAAATTATGCAAATATTTCTTGAGATAAAATCAATACTTTTATAATTTCAATAAGTATTTTATAATTTCATAAAATTTTTGTATAATTTTATGAAAATTTTTTTTTACCCGCGGCATTTTTGAAAACTCATATGCGGTATTTTGAAAAAACAAGTGCGGCATTTTGATTTTTGAATATGCGGCATATTGAACAATCAAGTGCGGCATATTGAACAATCAATCGCGGCATATTGAACAGTCAATTGCGGTGTATTGAATATACAACTGCGGTAGTTGATTGTCCCACTGCGGCTAGTGATTGTCTAATTACGGCTAGTTGATTATGTGGTTGCGGCATATTAGGTTTAAAACCCGGTAACCAAATATATGATATTATAGAAAAAATTTGTTGTTGTGTAAGGGCTTTAAAGGCAAAAAAACTAATTAAAAATGAGAAAAAAAATTACACAAGAAGAAAATTGTATATTTTTTGCACAAAAATACTAAAAAAACTTGCAGGCTTTAAATTAAAAGCTTTTAGGATGAAATTTCAAGTATTACCATTGCTTTCTTTTACTTAAAAGAGTTTCTGTCATAAGTAAAAGAAACTCATAATGAACTGTTTTGTGCCTCTTATATCTGGTATATATATCACATTGTTGCTTTTGATTACCGTCATATGAGCATTTGATTTTCTGTTCTTTTTCCTTAAAAATTTTTATTGATTTAGAAACTATATAATTGCATCTTGTTTTTCTCTTACACATTCCAAATGTAAAATTCTGCACCCCTAAAAATAAGTAATACATGTACGAAATACGCAAAAACATATGAAGGATATAAATAACATACTCGAATGACGTGTAAAATTGTATTGCATAAAACTATCCTTTTAACGCAATCTGTATTTTAAACGTAAATACATTCATAAATGATACCCTGACCAGGACCACATGATTAAAAAACATAACGTGGTAACCTGAACTTGTAAAACCGAACTTATAGGTAGTACGAAACGTGTGACTCTGCTCTTTGTCAAAAGGGCATTTTTCCCCTTTTTTTTTGCAAAAAATGTTCATAAATAAAATGTTTAAAATAAAAACATGCCTTTAATAATGTTCTTAGTAATTAAACGATGCCATTTTGCCAACCTTTTTTTTTCTTACTTTCTAGTCGCTCTTAGTCCACCCCCAAAAAAACTGTGTCAGTTTAAAACAACAACAAGTATTTTAATCCCTTTGAACCTTTGTTATTGAGTTTTTATTTCTTTTTATGTTAATTTGGGATTTTTCTGTATGATCATATTAGGGAGAACTTAAAGATCACAAATTTTTATTATGGCTACACAATAAAACTTTTAAACGCATTTTAACGCGTGTACTGTAATTTCAATAGAACGAAAAATTCTTTGTTAAATGAACCCTAGTCAATATTTTTTTGTGCTCATGGATTACTTTTACTAAAAACATATTATAATTACGCTAAATTATAGGTACGCAACCGAGGGTTCATAAATTAGTCTGTGATACGAAAAACAAAAATAACAATAAAAAAAAGGTAGGTTTGTTCACAACAATGTCGCATATTGTATATATCGTAAATATTATATATATTGAATACATTTATAGAATTAAGGTTTTACTGACTTTTTTCCCACGCCTTATATTATTTTTTTCTGTATTTTCATACTAAGCATATATTAAAGAATTAAAAAAAATTATTCTATATTTTTTTTGAATATTAGTAGTCGCATAAAACAAGTCTTACGCTGTTTCTTTTAAATATACGCTTATGCTTACACCAAAAATTCGTATTAATTGCTTAGTTATTTTTCAAGACAACTAACTTTGCAAATAAATGGTTAGAAAAATAGAATTTTTGTTATTTTTTTTTATGTTAGGCCTTAAATAACCAATAATACATTTTAGTGTAATATAAATACGTTCTAAATCGGGATTCCTTATGCCCGTTACGGGTTACATAAATAATAGCAATTGACCAAGATTTTTCGAAATTTGTATTGAACAATTACTGTTTTTTTTTTTTATTTTTCGCAAGTGTTTTTATTTTTTATACTTTTGTATTACAGCAGATAAAATATACTTTCCCCATAAACTATTGTTGTGGTTCAGCTGTGCTATTTCTTAATAAATTAAAAGTCTTTTGAATCAAATATGAACGCATATGAGTCAAATTTTGCGAAATGTTTCGTGATGGCAATAAGATTGCTTTTAAATGCAGCTATGTGATTTTTGACCTTCGCAATAGTGTTTGGTTTTCGCAGTTTTGGCGTGTCGTTTATTATTGCAATTTATACGAGCCATTGGCTTGTTTTACTTTAATTTTGGGTAATTAAAGCTATTAATCCATCAATTTCATTGTTTTCCAATTTTGTATGGCTCGATTTCTTTAATATACAATTTTTTTATAAAAAAAAATGTAGCACAGGTGTAAGAAACTGCTTTTTGTATTACGGGTATAATCAATAAACATCGATATCGGTTCATTACCTCCAGCCAATTTATGATGTCTTCGACGCACGCTTGCTAGATATAAAAAAATATATTGTGTTTTCCATTTTCGAAATCATTTTTTGATTATTTCATAATTCTCTAAGCACTTTGTACAAAATACCATCTATGCGTAAGTGTGCTAAAATTATGGTTCTTTAATTTATCAGTATCGTGTATCGTGTATTTTTGAAAAATTCTAATTAACGCGCAAAATTCTCGTATGAATCGAAAACTGCAATCTTTAATAAAAAATATATTTTGGTTAAAATTTTGAGTTTTTTTATCTGGTATTATTATGAATTATAAATTGTAAAAAAAGTTTAACGTATAAAATATATGCGTATGTTTTGGCTATCGGAGATTTTAAAATTATTTTCGTCATTTTAACATGTACCAAATTTGGTTAATATACCTTGTTTAATAGTTTTTTGATG
>JAQFYM010006062.1:0-12263 GCA_034694785.1 Agrenia bidenticulata
AAAAAAAACCGTAAAAAAATTCTACCGACTAAAATAAAACTTCTTATTCAGAATACGATACGAGAATCATAGCCGTAAAAATATACCGTGTCAATACTTTGTAGTTGTATAAAAATCTAAAAAAAAGTTAGAAAACTACTGTCAAACGATATGGAAATTCAAAAATATTTTTTTTTTTTAGTTTTATATGATTTTATTTATTTCTTTGAAAATGCAATTTAGTAAGCAAGTTTTTGCAGTAAAATAATCCCGAAAACCTGAATTTTCGGCTTTTTCCGGCTTTTTCGGGTCCGGCCGGACCCGGAATGAATAAAATGAGCCGGACCCGGACCGGAAAAAGTGCACCCGGACCCGGTATTCCGGTCAAGCGCAAGCCTTAGTGACTTATGTAGAACAAAAGTTTATTGTACAAAAACAATATTCATATCGATTTTTGGTGGCAAACTTTATATAAATAATTTATTAAGCTTACTATAAAACTTTTTCTGATATACGAATTAATCGTGAAATATGTTCATCTATCTAGAGAGATATTGCCGGCTAATTTTAAAGTTGTAGCTACGCACTAAGGTTCGTTTCTCCCGGGTACCCGGGCTTTTTCAAAAATTTAAAATGTAATATATTTTTTTTTTGTTAATACAAGGTATGTGAAAATTACTGCCTCTATTTATCTAAACAAAATTTAAACACACTTTTTACTGGATATGCATTAAACTAAATTTTCTGTTTTTTTGGTATGCTTGGAAAATGTTGCTTATGGTGCTACATACGTCGGAGATATAATACTGCTACAGTTAAAAATACCTTATGCTTTTCTACCTTGGAACAAAAAACTAACGAACATATACAAAAATGTACAATATATTTGCAGGTAAACTAGAAAAAAATAAAAATCTGATATTTCAATATTTTAAAGGTATAATCATATGTAAATGGTGCAGGTTAGTGAGTTGAAATCTAACATATGATTTAAGCTTACAGAAAAAAAATGCATGCATGCCTTCCGGAAGAGGACAGAGTGAGAGTAAGTATTTTCCCCGGGTCCTGCACTAAAAAAGCGTCTTTTGCATTAAATTTTAAAGAAATTACATAAATATGGAATATATTCTACATAATATGTATAACTGAGTAACCGAAACGTTATTTTTCAGTTCTATTTGTTGATTTGACACAATGTTATTTTTTAAATAACAAAATTAGGCTCTTTTGTCAGAAACCATTTTTTTAAAAAGCCGGGGAAAGGTTGCGATAAGCATAATAGAATACTTATACACGTAGGATATTTCGTTAAACTATAATTTAAATTCTGGAATTTTATTTGTTATTCTCCAAATTGTTTACTGTTGATAAGTTAAATATATCATTTTTTTGTTTACCGTTTGCACACATTGGAGCGGTAAATAAAAAAATGCTATATTAAGAAAAATATATTATGTCGCAAAAATAAAAACACGACGCTATCGGGTTAAAACAGAATTAAAATATAAAACTTTAAATTGCCAAAAAAAGAAGGATACAAATTCAAAAAAAACGTCAATATACGCAAAAATGTAGGTGTTGCGTACATAACAGTTCATTACAAAGAAATAGCAGTAAATATATAGTTGGGTGTGTGCACGCCTTTTAACTAAAAGCATCCGGTATTTGTACATCTTTATTATATTATAAACTTATATATAACTAAGTTTTGTAAATCTTTATCGGTTTCTACTTTACTTACACATTTTAAAAAACATATGTGTACTTTTTAGAAGTATATTTTACATCATGTGAGATAACCACTAGGCTAAGTAAACAAAATATAAGAAAGATTAACTCACATACAATTTGAAGCAAATTCTACAACGCAATAAAACAGTAAAAACCAAGATAATTTTATGCAATCTTTGTAAGCAGTCGCGAGTTATTTTTGCGTTAAAAATATATTGTGTAATGTAAAATACACTGAAACATTTAACAAGAGAAATTCTTCTTAAAATACGTATGACAAAAAAAGCATATTCTTAAAACATTTTTATACACATTGACTTGTATAAAATTACAAATTTTGTATTTCTATATTGTTAATCCACAATGAACTTTTAGTTATTGATTATTGTGCAATTGTCACCTATATCACTAAGATAAACCAAACTTGTTGTTTTTGTCTTTTTTTTGTGCAACACACATATTTAACTATCGCGTTACGTTGGCTCTCGAATTACCTTTGCTTTGTTAATTTATTCTAAATTTTTCAATACTGACGTTTTTTTTTGTTTATATATATTAATTGTTTGTACAAAATGTATTTTTTTTGATACAAATACAAGTGTAGATTTTAGCTGCAACCTGCAAAAAATAAACAAGTTGACTACTATGTGCGTCTAAAGGCAGACCCCTTGACAAAACAAGAAATTTGACCCTAGTAGTGTTCCCATTGTAGAATGTTTTTGCTGTTTTTTTTGTACATTTTTTGCATCATTGGCCCATAGAATATAGCAAAAATATATTTTTAAATATTCCTGAAGCTTTTAAAATTTTGCAATTGCACAATGGAAAAGGCACAAGATATCACAAGATCCTTTAGCTTAAACCCTTGAAAAAAATATTTATATGAGTCAACAAAACAATGACGTATGTACTGCTCAGTGGGTAGAATTAATCTAGCACCCAAAACCTAATTTTAGCCCCTAAAATTTCTAAAAAGGCGCCAAATTTTTTAAAGGCGCCAAAATTTTTAAATTGGTTTGATTTAGCACCCTTAAAACACTTAAAAGGCGCCAAAACGAAAAATCCAACCCTTGTGTAATTTTTTTGCAATATTATGATTTTCACTTTTAAAAAGTAAGAATATAAAAAAAAAATCTTAACACTACAAAAAAAAAATCTTACCACCGCCCAAAAAAAATTATTGAAAACTTCCAAAGGAAATAATTAACTAACTTTGACCCTAACCCAAACCCTACCCCAAGAACTACCCTTCCTTCGGCCTACCCTACCCTACACTACCCTACCCTAACCCTGCCCTTACGTCATAACCCTTTTTTATTGCAATTTCGTGTCAGATATGACGTGTATATATGACATAGTTTATATTAATTGCATTGACATAAATAGAAAATTAATATAAATACTAAGATACAAATAAACGCCAAAAGCCAAATATACGTGTATGTAAAACCCAAACGTGTGTATAAGAAAATAAAAGCCAATTTATATTTACGAGTCTAAAATACAAGTTAAATGTATTTTTAATTTTTTTTGTTATTTACGCATTTATTTTAATTTGCTATTTGTAGAAAACTTAAATTAAACAGATGATGTCATCTTACACACGTCATGTTCAGATGAGTACGCCTTTTTAAGATTATACCTCTAGAAAGTTTTCGTATGCAGAGGAAGCATTAGATTTGCTTAATTAATAAATCATTGAGTTTGGCCTAGATGTGCTATTTGTATCATTTTAAATTTCTTTTCGTATTTTTGACTTTATTTTGTTTTTGCATGTGTTTTACTTTTTTTTTTTTTTTGAAAAAATGTTTCACATTCTTGTTGTTTAAAAAAAGTTTTTTATTGTCTTTTTATTGATTTTTACACATTTATGATATTAAAAATTGCTTTATTTACACAAATTTAAAAGGCGTTGAATTTTTTGTAATGGCGCCTTTTAAGTGTTTTTAAGGTGCTAAATCAGGGCAATTTAGTAATTTTGGCGTCTTTTTAGGGATTTTGGGTGCTTAAATTAATTTTAGTTGCTAAATACTATTTACTCATATCTCAGTATTGAATTAAACCCCACCGTTCGTTATTTTAGTTATATAGAGGTACATACATATTAGATTAATGCGATTAAAGCTAAGACTATTTCGTTGTTTAATAAACAATAAATATTCGTAGCTGACACTGGATAAGTTTACCTTTTTTAAAATACTTCTATATACTTAAAAATCAAGTTGTTTCTATTAAGCGTACATTATACAAGTATAAAAGTTAAGGGCATATTTTACCAGCAGAGACTTTCAAAAATAACATGTATTCTATATAGACAATAATTCAATACCGAAAAAAATATTTGAACGTAAAGCATACTTTCTGATTGCTATCTACTCTGTTTACATATTCATCGTACATAGAAATACACTAACGTAAAATTATTATTGGTCCTTGCAATTAAAACATTTTTATTTGAAAGGATGTTTTGTTTTTTTTTTTTTAAAATGCCTCTAATAGGTATAAACTGCAAAAATATTTATGTGCTTATCTATATATCCTATAAATTTTTTTACTTAAAACATGAAACGTGTTATGTTTTTGCAAAATATAAAAACTCATTGACCTAAAAACATTTTTTGATAAAATTCGTTCGTGTCTTTTTGTAAAGATATTTGTGATCAGCTTTTTTTTAAAAACCAGCATAGTGTTTTGAAAACAAATACATCGCTTTAGAAGTCTTTTTTTGAGTGCTGTGCCATAAAATATTTTTTTCATACAGATGTTCGTATATTGTTATTTATAAGAAAACATTGCATCAGACTTAACGTGGTTCAGACGCAAGATGTATTAAACTTGAATATAGTTTTTATTTATAAAAAACACAAAAGGAAACTCAAAAATGAAAAATAACATTGCAAACTTTATCTATTTTTAATGTGTTGTTTTTGATACAATGTAATTTTATCTTTTCGGTTTTTTTTAGATCAAAATACACTTTTTTGTTTGTTTACCGACGTCAGTTTTTCCCTATTTAACATAAAATCTATGTTTTTTATCATTAAACAATATTTTTTTCAAAAAAATTTTATAAAGATTTAGTTTTAAAAAGAATTCAAAAGCATGCTTTTTATGCCGTCGTTTTTTCTAGCAAGCGAGATGTCTTTTTACAACGTTGTGATAACATATTTCTTATAAACGGGTTTTTAGATACAAATAAAGCAAAATCTTTTTATTTTGTATAAAATATGTTTTGTAAAAACTTTAAAAAAACCATATTCTTACGCAAAAAAACACAGCGGGCAATTGCAACGACAAATATTGCAACAATGCACATACAAAATAGGCAAGCTGTAAAAAAAGACATATCTGATGTTGCAAATCGTTTTATTTTTGTAAATTTTACATATTTTTTTTTTCCGCGCGTTACAGAATAAACTTGCTGCTACTATTTATTTTGTAACAAATTTCGCCTCAACGTCATTTAAAAGACGTGTTGGCAGAAACAGCTACTGGTTTATAAATATGTAAAATTATGGTTAGAGGTTTAGTTACTTAAAATGTATTCAAGGCGTTATTGTGGTTTATGGAAGTTGTTCATGTTTGCGTCTATAAATCAAAACTTATACGTCAAAAAACCACAAAAAAAAAAAGAACCTGGACCCGTCACAATAGAATTATAAAACAAAAATGAAAAATGCGTTGTACATGTGAAAAGTTTGGTACGCTTTTAGATTTCATAATTTAATGGCTTGGTGAATTCGGAATGATACAAGTTTTGCTACCGTTTGTTGTAAAAATAACAATCTGTAATGCGTAAACATTTGTTTTAAAAAATATATACGTAAATGTTTAAAAAAGAGAAGTTACAATAAACGTAAAAAACTATATAAAAAGACGTTTTAAAGCTGTAAATCAGTAATTTAAGCCTAAGAAAAACCTTATATATATTTATGTATGTTTTTTTTGTTGCTGTTTTTCAAAATATATCTTAACAAAATAATTAAGGCAAATAAAAATTCTAAGGGCCCCCTTTTCTACAAAAAGGTTATATTCTATCAGGCCCCCGTATGTTTTCTGGAGGCCCTGCATGCATGGTAAATATCAAAAATTATAGTTAAGACCTGCTTTTTTACATTTTGCACAGAAAAAAAATCTTAAAACCTACGTTCTACTACAACTTCAAAATATTACATACTATTAAGTCATACTGAACCAACAGAGCGCTTGCCGCATATAGACCTTTAACGCAGGCACAAATACAATATGCGCTATCTGTTTCCAAGACTATTTAATATAAAAAAAAGATTAAAAATAGAGTATTTTGTATAAAACAACAATAAAAAACAAAACCGTATGCATTTTTAAATCATGGAGTTCTAATTATGACATTTTATAATTACAATCCGTCATAGAAAAATCGTTTTAGAATAGGTAAAATAATATTCACGCTAAACGCAAATACTCAAATTTACCATTTGTAATTATTTTCCAAAAAATATGCCTTTTTCAATACCTTTTTTTGTATTAGTTTTTTTACAAGTACAAATGCAAAATAGATGCACCTAATGATATAAATGCAGTGTTTTTAATTAAAAACTTATATGTCAGTAAGTGATATTTTGACAGATTAAGCGTCAAAAAAGTAATTTATGAGGCAGTTCCGTTCTGATGCTTTGTTGTTTTTACCGTGGTTTTGTTACAGTTTTACCTATAAGGGTCGTGACTAAGGGTGTCACTCATGGGTGGGGGGGGGGGGGGGGAAGGGGGGAGGGGATGGGTCTGAACCTCTTTTTTAAAATTTTTAAAAATATTGAATTTGCGCTTCTAAGCTTAAATATCATGTCAAAAAAAATTTTTTTTTAATTACCCCCCCCCCATGACAAAAATTTAGAACCCAACCCTGGTTGTGATGTTATTTTTATGATATGCGTTACGGAAACTACAACATAAAATATGTTCTGGTAGTGATTTTTGTGAATGTCATGTATAAAGTAAAAAGATTTTGGTAATCAAATACTTTTGCATTTTAGAATAAATTATGTGTCTTACATGTATAAATTTTCGTTTCAGTTTCTACTACATGATTATTTGTTTAATTCCCAAAAAAAAACATTTATAGAGTATATTACAATGTCAGTCTAGATAATCCGTACATTTTAACACATGCCTTTCTATGTATATGTTTGTTTTTTTTTTTTTTTGTGGCGGGTTTTTTGACAACGTATAAGACAACGCGTCACAATTGTAGGTAAAAAAAATACCTTGTCTGGTTTTTACAAATTGAACAGTCATAAAAAAAGGAAATATTTTAATTCTTATTTGGTTTATATGTCTAATGAAATTGATAATTTTTTAGAAAAATGAAAATGTAAATTTTTAGAGTTTTTTTTTGAACATCCAACTAGCATTGGGTGTCAAAACCATAACCAAAAAAAAAACCATATCTAATATATTTGGTTTTTCTTTTTTTTATATAGAGTATAAAAAAATGGATATAAAAAGGTCTTAATAAATGTTTTGACACTAAAATTGTATAAACAAATCCTTCTGCGTAAATCACAAAATGTGTTTTTGTGCATTTTCATGCCTGAATTTACTTCGAAAAAATCGCAAATCCTGATAAAGGGAATTCCCAGAGTATTAATACAGAACATTTTAGTAAGATCGTTCACGTATTGAAATTCCCTGGTAATAGGATTTCCTTACCGCAGTGTAAAATAGTATAAAACATATTGTAACAATAGCAGATTATGCATGCAATATAAATTTTTACTTGAAAATTTTTGCCCTGACAGAAAAACATACATGCTGGTCAAAACACTTGTCGGTTATGTATATAAATTTTTTAAGCAAAAAATTTGAACTATAAAGCCACCTGTAAGACGGGTTAAAAACATTGCATTTTTAATGAATTTGTAGTGTTGCAGTTAAAAATATATAATACCAAACTGGCAACTGTCACAAAACTAGGAAAGCAATGAAAATTTTTTTATCATAGTTTTTATTATAATAGAATATATTTAAGTTAAAAAAAAATTTATTAAAACAATTTTATCATTAGTAACATTTTTTAAGATACTAGTTATGGTAAAAATAAATATTTTTATATTGAATTTATGCATATAGACGCATTAAATATTTTCAGTACTATCTAATTTTTTTTTTATTTATAACACCAAATTAGCTCCAACCTGGATTTTTTTTCCATTGCTTATTTGTTAAATTAGTACTTTGAGTTAAATATGTGTTGTACAAAAAATTTACATAAAAAATTTATTTTATTTGTTTTTAAACTGACTTTATTAACGTAAAACACAAAAAAAACTATAACTTAAATCGCGTGTACGAATTTTTACTACCTAAAAGAGCATGTGATAAGGTTTACTGCCTTTCTATCTATATGTACTGGGTCCAGGGATACAAATGAAACTATTTTTAAAAATAATTTTTTTTTGTTCGTGAATTACCCGAGAATATTCTCGCCCCTTAATTTTGAAAATTACCATTTGGGGATATAATTTTTGTTTTTTTTTGTCTTTTATAGGTCTTTTAAGAGCCAACAAAACCAATAAGTACTATATAAAAAAAAATATATTATTTTAAAAAAAATAAAGGTCATATGTAAGTTTAAACTCTAAAGAAAAAGATGATATTTACATTTTTTTACTTTAATATTTCCTTTTATTACCGTATTCGATTTCGAAAACAACTTAATAATAGATAAGAATTACAGCTAACTTTGTTTGTCTGCTTGACAAGAAAGTTGTATTTATGTTAACATAATACCGGTTTTATACATTTAAAAAACATTGTGTTTAATTTTTGAAACACTTTTAAACAATTAAAAAATAATATATATGAAATCATCTACTAAAAAAGCTGTTTTTGCGTATTAATTATTGTCATTTTATCTGAATACTGTATTTTTAATCAATAAAAATACCATATTCTTTTACATACCTTTAAAATACAATTATTAAATTGGTAACAATAACAACAACCTCTACTGGTGTTTTTTGCCAAAAAATGTTTTTATATAAACTGAGAATCGCGCTTGTATTTGAAGTAAAATAACAAAAATCCATAAAATAAATTTCTTGGTATTTTTGGTCGTGGTAACCACGTAAAAAAACACGTTTTGTAAATTGCTATTTTTCATCGGTAAAAAAAAATAGTGCATATGTGGTAATAAAAAATATAAATAAAAGGCAAACATGTACCGTAACTAAAATAAACCAATATAAGATGTAGTAAAAATTGAACTTCCATGCATTTAAGCTGTCTTTCATATCAAAAGCAAGATGTATCATGTAAATTGCATGACCTATTTTTTTTTGCATTTTAGAATTCAAAACAGATACTTAAACACACTCATCTATAATAAACATAAATTGTATACATGTAGGTACTTTTTAAAGCAGCCTGCGCAGGGATTTTGTATGTTTCTTTAATATTAATCATCAATCTTGTGTATTAAGACAACGTGTAAAATGCTGTTTAATATTCTTATACCAAATTGCGTTTACTATGCCAATAGAATAAAAGAGGCACTTTTTTTACATGGCAAATCAAAATCAAAAAAAAACAAGTATCTGTATCGGATGTTTTTTTAATCATATAAGTTGGATTATAGAATTTTTTTTAAAACAATTTTCTTATAATGCTTACGTATGCAAAATTTTAGTTTGACATATTTTTAACTACAAAACTACAAGATAATAGTAAAAATGTTATAAGAATCCAAGTACGTATACAAAAAACAATTTTTACACTTTTTGTTTGAATAACTTTATTTTTTGTTTTTTTATGCATAATCTTTTGTGATTTTATCCCATATAAAATTCATTGTAACGAAAAATATCTTGTAAAGATTATTCTCATATATTACCGCTACCGAGAATATTCTCGAGAATATAATTGAAATTTTAAAAAGTAAAAATGTGCCCATCCCAGTCGGGGCCTCTTACTTTTTTAGCAGAATTTTTTTTTCCGCGTCTAGATATTGCAAAGAAAATCCAACTGCAGTTTGTGCATACATTACATATTTAAAATGTTATTTGACTTTTTGTTTATATACACACTAGAATTTTTTAACATACTTGACTTGCTAATTATATAGTATAATCTTTCTTCGTCTGTGCAATAGCACAAAAAAACTATGTTTGTCGCTTTGTTTTATTTTTCGGGCAAAATGTTCAGCATGTATAAACAGATCTATCAAAAGTTGTGGCTTACCCAAAACACTATATTGGCCATCTTCTTACAAACAACATGCATGTCTTTTTATACAAAAATACTAAGCTGTAACTTTTTTTTTCATAATCGTTGCAATTGTAAAAATGTTAACAAGAAAAAAAGATTTTTTTGTGGTGAGTTTTTTGAGCTATTTTTTTACGAGCACAGAAACGCTACAATTAAATGAGTTTGACTCCCTTTTTTCTATACTGTTTTTTGACTTATAAAAAATTAACCGTCATTTACATGTGAAACTAAGAAGCGTATTATTGCGCCAATACAAAATTATTGCATTTTTAAATCGTAGTATGTCTTTTTTGCATTTGGTATATTACTTTGCACAAAAAAACTGGCATTAATTTGCTTTTATATGTAGTATATGTATTGATTCTAGTATATCATTTTTATAAGAATTTCAAAGGCATTGTATAAAAACCTGTAGCATTTATGGCGCATGATTACAACGAGCATAAAAAAGTGTCGTACTAAATCTTGTGGGTATTTTATAGTCTGATTTCGTATACCTTTTATCATAAAAAAGGCAACTGTTTTTAATATACAAAAAGTCGTTTTAAAACACTCAAACTGGAAGTTTCAACAACAATAACAAAATTTATTTTTCTGGTCGCTGTATTTCACTAAACTTCAGTAAAAATGATTTTGTTCATAAAAGAAAAAACATAAAGTTTTTTAGTATTTTTTTGTATCGCAAATGTTTTCAATTCAAAAAAAAAAAACTATTTTTGCCCACTTTTCTTTTTGCTGGTCAAAAACATGTCAAAGTTTTGTAATCACTCGTTAAGGAAACTAGACTGTTTATAATTGTTTTCTTAATGCATAAAAACAAATCTACGCCTCGATTAAAGTTGTATTGTAGCGTATTGTGCTTTTTATGTAGCTGTTTTATTTTTTCTTTGTTAAAATTATAGTTTTTTGTTATTATTTTGCGTTTTTGTTGTTTTATAGTATATAATTATAGCATCTAAAATAAAAAATCTACACAAAAAATAAAAAAACTAGCTTTTAAAAATGAGTGTTTCTGTACAAGACAGTTTGCAGTAAAGTGGTTCGTAATCTTAGGTAAATGCCCCTTTTAACTATTTGGATATGATTTCTAATAGCATAGATTTTCAATAAAAAACATAAATATATTTAAACAGTTATAGTTTTGCTTGGATAATTAGCTTTATATGATTTAGTGTTATTTTCTAGTTAGGTTTTTATCTTGAACATTTTACGAAAGGCTCTTTATGGGCAAAATCTTTCTTACTATGAAAGATACTGTAATAGACGCAAAAGTATGCAATGCATGCGCAACATGTATAGAATTGTCATATTATTAGATAAAAATTAATCAATGTTAAAATATGTATCAAATGCATTTGACCCAATAAATAATAATTTTATATTTTTTGTAAATTTAAAATTCCCTATTTTAATTTGCCTTGAAAGCTGCAAGAAGCGTACTTTCTTATGAGGTGCCTAAAAAATATGTTTATTTGTACCGTTTTATTTTCAGTGGCTATTCTTAAATACAGAAATAAAAATCTCAACGATCCAAAATAAAAAAGGCACGTATAAAGTAACGAACGCCAGCATTATTATTATAAATGTTGCTACAGCTGTATATAATATGGCAAGTTTTTCTTCTTAATTGAACAGTTTTTTTTTGAAAAAAACACTTATAAAAAATGGCTTTTTGCGTATGTATAAAATGAACTAGTTTACAAGAAAAAAGCACGTGATTTTTTATGCTAGTGAGAAATTTTTATACAGCAAAAAACGTTTGTTTTATAAAATATATTTTTTGTTGATTTTTAAAATAGACCAATGTTGAATAGAATGTGTATGAAACAAATAATAACTGTATGGTGCATGTATGTAGATAAAAAAGAAAAATTTTTAAAAATAAAATGCTTTAAGTGTGTTTACTAAGCCTTAATATCATTTTGCGTCGTTTTATCGGTAATACTTGTTTGCTATTGATATATCATTATAATCATTACCCCCTCTTAGAGTTAAAATGGCATATAATAAAGAACAAAAAAAAAACTAATATAATTCTGAGTAATTTGTACATGAAGCATACAATTCAATACTGACTACAACCCCCACAGAATTTTTATATACTATTTTTACTAAATCTTACATACATGCAAATAACTTTTCCCATGCATATTGCGAAAATTCTTCACGTTACAATTAAGTAGCAGAAAATGATACGCCAAGCATAGGCGTAGCTAGAGGGGGAAAGACGGGACAAAACCCTACCTTCCAAAATTTTTTTACGCCTGAATTTAAGGGGGGGGGTCTAAATTTAGGGGTAAAAAAATTGA
>JAQFYM010006063.1:0-12261 GCA_034694785.1 Agrenia bidenticulata
AAAAAAAGTTGCAAACTTTATATAAAAAAAGTATTTTAAGCTTGCAAAAAACGAAATATTGTTATAAATGCCAAACATAAGGTAACTTTTACTTGTAATCTATGACACTGGCATATTGTAGTTCAATGTCAAAATAGTTTTTTTTTACAACGAAACAGAATTAAAGATAGTTTTTTTAAACGTTTGTTATTGTTGCATTGAAGTAATAGCTTCAGTTGCCGCAAAAAAAAACCACTTGTAAATTTATGCGAAAAGTTTAGCCGAATACAAAAAAAATATATATAATTATTATTTGTTTATCGCTATATTTAAAAAGGTTCTTTATGCCGATAAAGGCATCTATGTTATGTTACCTGCAAAAAAACAACAAAGAATATCCAAAAGCAATAAGGATGCTTTTCTTAATAAAAAATTTTTCTTGTTTAATAGAGATTTGACACGATAAAAGTAATTTTATAAAACATTACAATAAGGTTTTTGTATATAAAAAATCATGTTAAACAGGTTTAAGATAATATCACGGCTGTCTTTGTGATACAAAAAATACAACTACAAAAAACATTCAGGGCATAGCAAAGCGCAAATAACACTATTTATATAAATAATAAGATTTAAGCAGCCGATTTTTTTTGTATTATTTTAGAGATTTAGGCTCCCTATACAGTCGCATAAAAAAAGAACTTTAATGTACATTTTGCGCACAAATTGGTTTCTTAATTATTATCTATCTTTATATTAAATGATAAGAATTCACACAATCCCTTAAGTTTGTAAGAGAAAATCAAGAAGCAATTATAAAATTTTTAACATTTTTTTACACCATTTTGTATTATATGATGGAATACAAGACCCATTATGTTACAACTAACAAATATTTTATTTTTGGAATTTTTTAATATATTCTTGGTTAGTAGATAGGGTTATAAATAGGGCTCCGAATATATGAGCATTTATGGGCAGAATTTAAAAAGTAAAAGATAAAATATTAAAAATCGAAATATAATATCTATTAGTATTCGAAAAGGATCAAAAAAAGTATTATGCGAAAATTTAAACTCAACCTGAATTGTTTTTATAGCATTACTCTCGGTTTATTGTTCAAACAACATAAATATTACGCAAAAATTCCTTTAAATTACTAGGTCATAGTATTTTGATATAATAAAACCATTTATACAAGATATACCTATCCACAGTTATCATAGTACTTCTTTTATCTTGTATAACATACTATCATTCTGTATGGTATAATATATTTGGTCAATTTTATGTTTACATGGAAAATTAAAAGCTTGGCAACAATACAAGTGAGCAAAACCAAGTTTTTTAATAAGACAGTATAGTTTACAATACCATGATGAATACATTCTATTGTATTTATATGTGTATTATTAATTTACTTGTAAAAAAATCATGAATCTGCCAATTTTTTTGCCGCTAGTTATAAACTTTAAGAAAACTAATGTTTGAAAAAATTATTATATAATATGAAGTTTAGAAGGATTTTTTTTGTTTTTTGGATTTTGCACGAGTTACAAAATTTACTTATCAATATAATTTTACAATTGTAAAAACAGTAAAGAAAGTTTAGTTCATTGTAAATATTTTTCTTTTCTTGTATAAAAGACGATTAAACTAATGACACTTACATACAGGCAGGCAATAATCGTTGACATGAATGTAGTAGAATTGTTTTGTACAAGTTTTAAACTGTACCAATTAATATTAAATATGTGATATACAGGTAGTAAAAAACGCATTTTTGACTATAGTACAGCATAATATACAGATTGTTATACTTTATACAACAAAAAAAAGTTTAAACAAATGACTTTTTCTTGTTAAAAAACTTCGTAAAATTAAATTAGCAAGAAAATCGTTATCTAAACAGGCCAAAAAACAAAAAATTAAAGGCTACCCCATTAATTGATATTCACTATTTATACAACAGCTTAAAATTTTTTCAAGTTTTTACAAAAATCATTTTAAAACGTTATTTTTTCTACCTAAAAACAAGCAGATTATTTTATAAAGCAGGTTTACTTTAAAACTGACGGTCAATATGTTTTTTTTTGTATAAGTACGCAAATAAAGAGAAAACCTTTTTTATATATATTTGTTTAACTGATAGTTGTTATTTGTATGTAATGAAAAATGTAAGTTGAAATATACAGAAACACTGTTTAAATGGAATTATAATTTTTCTGAATAAATCAACAGACTAAGTCATTGTTTCTACCCGACTGTCTACATGTCACTATACAGTTTTAAGTATACTTATTAAGATCTAAATGAAACTAATAATTTACAAAATATTTTTTCTTCTATATAAACAAAACAAATCTTTTGCAGTATATTTATAGGTATCTTATATATTTACGCTAATTTGTTACCTTGACAATTTTTTAAACATGTGTATGAAAATTTAAGGCCAAGAAAATCCACTTTACATTTTCTGTTTTTTTCTAACCTTTGTATTTATTTATAGTTATCACACATTAAAAAAAATTCTTGCGTATTACAGTAGATGTAACCCGTCTTCTGGTTTTCTTTAGAAAGTACCGGGTCGGATCGGGTCGAAAGAATCGGGTCGAAAGAATTGGGTCGGGTCGGGTCGGGTCGAGTCGGGTCGAGTCGGGTCGAGTCGGGTCGAGTCGGGTCGAGTCGATACGGCTAGATCGTGTCAGATCGGGTAGAGTTGGGTTGGGCAAAAAACAAACATTTTTGGGTCGGGTCTGGGTCGGGTTACACCTAGTGATTCCAGCACAAATTCATATGAGTTCAAAGTTTGATTTCTTAATGTTATTATCTAATTTTCAAAGTTTGACTCGAAGTTTGCTCCTTTATTTTCGTTTTTTAGATTCCAAATCCATCTTTATTCTTACCCTTCAAATGGAGAGACAAAAAGGTGGATCGTAGTCATTTATCCTAAAATGTATAGATAACAAAGATTTTGCTATATGTAACACGTGTAAGAAAAAAAAACCCAGCAGAAATGGGTCCACTTAGAATTTGTTAAATAATTATAGAGCCAAACATAACATATCATTATATGATAACCGTGGAGAACGGGACGAGAAAAACAAAATGCTACCCGTTAAGAAGAAACAACTGTTTTTCATAAAATTAATTATGGAGATCCTGTCAAAACTAGCTGCGTTAGATGGGGTTAATATTAACTAGATAGCAATTTCACAATTTGAAAAGAGAGTCAATAACTAGGGTTCAAACAATTGGCAGATTTAATTTTTACAAGGCAATAAGGTATTAAAATTTTTTTTAAGATTTCTCTGATAATAAATAATGTTATTAATATCTACAATAAATAATTTTAACTTTTGTATTTTCTTTTTTAAGTCGCTATTTGCCCGTGTATTTTTATCCTATAATAGAATTGATTGTCATGCAATGTCAAGAGAAACCTGTATAGAAATAAAATAACCACGATAAAGTACAAAGTCAATCTGTATTTATGTTAAAATAAATAAATTTCCTATGGATTATACCCTGGACCCTGCCGTCGTTTAATATATAAATTACAAGCGATATTATAAGTCCCAATATTTTGTCAGAATCTTGTACAAACAATATAAGTTTTTCGTCATAAGCATTTAACGATCTTTTTTGTTAGTTTTTTCCATGTTTTTTACTATGAACTATTCTTCTCCTTGTAATAATTGTTTATCCCTTTTTTTAGATTCTGAAAATAGATTCTGCCAATTGTTTAAAACCTGTCAATAACAATGCGAAGGCGTATTTTGCCGATATCAAATACAACAATAATGAAATATAATGTAAACTATGCGAAAAAAATACGAGGAGATGTAATGAACGCAAATGGCAATCTCATAGAAGAGAAACTTTTACTCACATTCGATGATATGACGAGCAAAACAAAGTGAAATACATAAATGTTAATCATCATTTATATTTATAAGAAAACTTTTACTTGGGGCTCATATGAATAGAAGAAAAAGTGATTCCGAAAAAATAAAAGAACATAGGCAAAACATATTAAACGATTTCGGGTTAAACATACAAAGCATTGTAGAAGTAAACATGTAATGGCGCAGGCGTATACAAAAGTTCTGCACAACTGATGGTTTAGAATATCAATTATGTATGAACCATGCCATACATCTCAATATATGTATTTATATTAATAAACAGACTACTCCAGAGAATGTTGACAATACACAGCAGCCAAAAAGCAACAAAATTTTTTGACGTTTAAAATGATGAAGAAAGTTATCCCAGCACTGAAAATGATTTTGAAGATAGTTCGAGAATATTAATAATATAAAAGAGGAAAAATTTTAGAATGAAGTCTTTATAATGGAAAAAGTGTACATATAACTTAGCTTATCAGTAGAGAAGTAAGAGGATTGCTTAGTGAAGAATAGAAAAAAAGTTAAAATTGTTACCACCATCGTAAATTCTATAAGAAAGTCACCAAAAAAAATATTTATACTTGCAGAGTGTGTGAAAAAAATGGATGATGTTAAAAAGAATCATAATTTGATTTTTGATAGTAAGATCGCCTGGTCTTCAGTGTTTTTAATGCTAAAAAGATTTATGAAAATTTTACCTGCAGTAAAGGAATGCATAAGAAAATGCAAGATATACAACTAATTGATAAATTTAATAAGATTAAAATTAATATACTGATTTAACTATTATAATCTTTAAAAGCACAAACTGTAATTTAAAGTAGGCGTGATCCATACGTAATAACCGCAGAGACGACTATATTTTACGTTTTAAGTAAGTTAGAAAAAATTAAAACATTAAATGCCAAAAAACTGTACAATTTTTGTAAAAAAGAGTTGCAGATAAAGGGCATATAAGAGTAGTATCATGCTCAAATACTTGCAGAATCCGATTTCATACTTTCATCTCCATAATAATATCTACCAAATACCGTAATTAAATTATAATGATATATACTTTATTATCGAATCATTCGCTAGATATTATTTCCTGGCCTTTTTAACGAGCTCTTAGATTTAAGAGTTTTAAATAGTACAGATATTTACAGGAATGAAACGGTTGAGGCTACATAAAAAGAGAAATTTGGTATACAATGAAGGGAGATCGACGAAATTGAATGACTGTTCTTGTAATACTCTTTGTTATAATATTTTTATAAGATTTAAATAGCAAGAGCTAAGCCACAATACTTAAAAAAATTTTCCATGCTCTATAGAGTCTTTAACCTACATCGAATGACGCTGAAAAAAGTTTTTCTGTAAGTGGAAATATCTGAAGCATCCGAAGAACGCATCTTGCTGACGAAAGTTTGTCATCGCTTTTGTTTTTATACTACTTTGTTTGCAGGAATGCAAAAATGGCGTGATTATATTAGAAATAATAAATTAAATTTGTAACATTTTAAGGAAAATTGTAATTAAAAGCTAATTTTTTTTTTACAATATAAACTATATTACATATACACTGAAAAGTTTTTATATTTATATAATTGAACTTAAGTGAGGATTACTGTACCTTTTTTACTTAATTTACTTTCAGTGTAAAATTTCGTTTCTATATAGTACTATTGCTTACGTATTTATACTTTTTCCTTGTTGTTCGTTTTTTTTCAAACTTTGATGGAGTTTGTTTAAAAGCATGTAAAATCTATGAAGTTAGAAATCCTAAAAATTTAAAACCCCTAACCCTGGTTAGTAAATTGTATACAATGTAACTTATTTGTATTTAATTAGTTGTGTTTGTCTTTTTCTTTTGAATCTTCAGGAATAAGATACCTTTATATTTTTTACTTATATATGTCTGTATACTGAGAGATAATTTAAGTACTAGTTTTGAAACAATGACGGATGAAAAAAATATTTACTTAATCTGAGTACAAACACTTTTAAAACAAAATTGCTATGCTTATAAGTTTACAAAATACAAAAATTACAATTTTATAAAACGCCAGTATAAAGTGATGCTGTTTATATATGTGAGCTGCATTTTGATTATACAGAAGATATGCAATTAATAAATAAAGTAAGTAATAAGTATTTACATTTGCTTAAAAAAATGACATTGTAACACAATCAGTAACAGAGTATTAATGTGCAAAACATTTAGGATCTTAAGATTATGCAAATCAAGTGCAATATAAAACAAAAACGCATACATAGTTTCTGAATTACAAATAATATTTTAACTTCGTTTAGACAATTAGTTCATTAACTTTTTTATAAGTAAAATTAATATCAGACCGGTAATTATGTTATAAAATATGTGCACCAACAATCAAAATAAATCCATTAGCAAAGCCGTTTTTTTAAAGGCCTTTAGATTACGAATAAACAATATGACGAAAAAAAGATCAGAGCAGAATATTGATAGCAAAAAATAAATTCAGTACTACATTTTAAGATGATTCAGTCATTTAAAGACTAAATGATTGCAGACTTTATACCATAAAATAAAATAAAAAAACTTCCAAATAAAACGAACTATCTCTTTGAGCTGTAAAGCATCGCAATGTATACAAAAATTACTACAAAAAAATAATTTTGCGTAAGTATTCTAAAAAATATTTTTTGTAATAAACGAAGATTTTATTAGATACCATTAGGCATGTTAATAAATTACATCTAAATATAAATGAATGTATATAGATAAATTTCATCTATATCCAAAACGATTTTGTCGAAATATATAATGATTGGACAAGAAAAGTTACAGAAATCGGCTTATCACAATTATTTTTCTTATTAATCAGCAAAGATGTAAAATAATTTTATAGACGGTTCGACTATTTTAAAGATGCTATCAATATACATCGATTTGAATTAAGGGTTAGATTTAATTTGTTTGAGATCCTTTGAGATCTTGAGATTAGAACAGATAATTGAGATGGTAAACATTGAGTACAAATGGTAAGTTTATATATTTATTTCTTCAACCTATTAAAATTATATACAAGATAGATCTTCATCGTTTCGCTTTTATGCGTTCTCTTAACACTAAAAATACACTTGTATGTACAAATGATCTTTCTACTACAACTGAGGATAATGGGGCATATTTAAATACTTGTAATTCATCATCACATGTATAGTGCGGGTAATTCTTAAAAAAATTATGATCCGGATTTGTACGCAAGATACTTTGTATTTTTCATTTATATTTATCATCGGGTATTTCTTTTAAAAATTTTTCTACTCGCGAAATTTGTTCAACTACGGTAAATCCATCTTTTTCAAGAAATTTAATGTCTGATGAAATTCTTTTGTACTGTAATATATTGCTTAATTCAACTGTGAAATCTCTTGAAAAAATAACACATTTAATCGATCTTCTTTCTCAAAAAATTCCATGTAATTTTTAATCTTAATTATATTTTTATCTAAGTATATCAAAAAGTTTATACAGCTCCCCCAGCGAGTTTCTACATAAAATTTTGGTTTTTTAAGGTCAGTTTCTCGTGTAAATTCACATAAACTCTTTTAAGATCTTAGTTTTGATTTCATCAAATCCGTAAATTTTTTTAATTTAATGCTGTTATTTTTCATTGTCTCAGAAAAAACAGTGCATGTCGTGACATAGACATGTGATGTGGAACAGATTCTTATTTATAGATTTGATATTCTTACCTACATGCACACAATATGCTGCTTTATCACTAACAAGTAATTATAAATTAGATGCATTATCATATGTTTTTGTTCTATTAACGATTAAATAGTTTATTATGTTAGCAATATTCTCGGCATTACATACCGCTACCTCAATAGTTTACATTTAAAATGGCTTCTCATAACGGGATTTATTACCTACCCCTGCAAACACATTTACCATTTTTCATTTCTGTTTGTCCGGTGATTCACTAAAATAAATGTAAAATGGATTTTTGGAAAGTATATCAAAGCAAAATGACATCATATCATTATAAAGTTTAGGGATATGTTTTTTTGTAACTGAACTACTTGATGGAGGTGTTATATATATATATTTTTACAGAATATTATATTATATGCATCGTTTAATCTTGATATTGGTATATTAGTTTTTACAAATAAATCTATTAAATCTGATAATTTTTCATCGTCAGTTATTTCATTCTTTATGATCGCGCGAGTTTCTTTTCTTTGGATATGTTTTGGTGTTGATTCATGTTTCTATATTGTATCAGTCCCGTTTTCACAATTTACAAAAATAGTCTCGCTTGCATATTTTACAATGCACTGTTTCGGGACCTTGAAACTGCCAAAATCCATTGTTTTGTATATAATCTGTTATTGCTAAATGTTCATTGATATTTCTTTTCGTTTTCAGCTTTTCAATTTTTCTCTTTTTTTTATTGCTCTAATCTTTGAAAATACTTTCATGTGGTATATTGTTATGAAAGTTTATGTAAATTTCATTTGATGCAAATTGATGTGTTTCCGTTGGTAAATTAGTGTCATTCTTATATATTGAAGCACCCGATATTAGTAGTTGTAAAGCGCTGTTATCAGAATACTGTTCCAGAATTCAAGATATCCACTTTCGGCAACATTTTTATACATATATGCTTCATTACTAAAATGATGCATGATGGACACTTTCTTGTCTACTTCTAGATCTTTGTCAGTATTTCCGCTTTCGCTTTCTTGGTTTTCTACATCCTTAGCCATTTCTTTCTTGGTCATTTAAGGACCCTCAAAAATCTCAAAAATAAGGAGAGATCTCAAGTAAATCCAATGACTGTATTGAATATAGATAAATTTCTAGACATAAAGTTTTTATTTAATTCATATATAAATAGACTTGTATATACAAAAATTATTATATATCGAAATAGTAATCAATAAAAATCATTCACATGCACAATACAATACAAATCAAACACCATAAATATAAAAGATTTTTCAATCGCTTAGAGCGATGTAGTATAATCTTGTATCTTTCGTTAGATAAAAAAGTATGGACACGCCAATTGCCCTAAAAGATACCGTAGTTTTCATACTAAGGAACCACCTCAAAAACACAAAATATGGAGCACATATATTTATAAGATTTCTATTTTAAAAGGACACAAAGGCAATACAAGTACAAAACCAAGTGGTATTTTTTTCGAAAAATTCTAACATAGTTAAATTCTCTTCGCTCGTATACAGATTATTAAGTACCCTATTGTAAGCAGTCCTTATTGTCTGGAGGCAGAAGGCAATCCATATATCGTCCAGCTCACCTAATATTCTATGTCTATTTATTGTTGCTGAACATGTGTCAAACGCTTTCCTTTATACCGTTGCCTCTCACAGGTGTTTTTTTTTTACAGGACCATTAATCTCTACAACAGTTGGCTGTACAATCCCTGTGTATTCCACTAAAACATGCATATAACTTTTATTATGTCTTCTACACATCCTCAAAAATTCGGAGTTCTTATGTAAAGAAAAACTTTTTTAAAAAAGGCGTATTTTTTGGTCGGGCTTGTTTGCACCGAATACATGTATTATTTTTAAATATCAATCTAGCAAATTTGTTTTGCTTCTATCCTGGCTTGTTACATGCATAGTATGGATCTTGGGAGTAGGGGGTTTGGGTGCACTTGAATTCTCGCTTTACTCTTCCATTTTGGTGAGTATAAAAATACAATATAAAGGAAATTTCTCACCATTAAAAGCAATTGTAATAAGAGCTGTCATATGTGTCAAGCAAGAGTCATTTTTTTTAAATTGTATTGACTTTACCAGTTGCTTTTGGTTGGTGCCGATACCAAAATTTTTATACCTAACCGTCGTATGATCCATATTGCGCCATAGAACAGTTGTATGTTTAATATAAACACATGATACATCTAGATAAAAAATTATGCGTTCTACTTTGTTATGCATGAATAGTTAAGGTGGTTTGTTTTGTGCAAATATTTAGAGAAAAGTTGTTTTTTTTAAGTATCCGTTTTTAAATCTATCTTTATCACTTAACACTTTATATTTTTGCATCATCTAGAAAAGCCCGGATATAAAGAAAAACATACCTTACACATACAACCTTTCTTGAATCTCTCTTTTCGTTTTTAAATTCAACGTTTTATAATCATACTCTAAGAGAAACGAAACGGCCTGGATTTAGTGATGCAAGGTGCCCTTTCAAAAATTGAAAATTTTCTAAATTTGATTTCAATTTATGAAATTAATTGGTTGTTAGAGACAGCTTCCACAAATGTTTTGACTGACATCTGCCAATTCTCCTTCTTCTTTATAATTTCCAATATAAATTGTATTAAAAACCTTCTTTGCATTGTAAACAAGAGGTAAAAAATCATTCAAGAACCAAAACTGCTCAAAACCAATGATTATTATTAAAAACTATGGTAGATAAAAGTCCCATGGCATCAGGATGTTAGAGAACAAACATGCTCTCATCAAAAAGTCAAAAGTTATAAAACAACGTAAAATCAACTCATTTACACATAAGACTTGAATAATGCACAGCAAATAAAAAAAAAATAGAAATTCTGTTTCTATTGCCAAAACTAAAAGATTAATCTGAAAACATCAGATCTATCAATTTTATTGCATACAACAGGGACATACAAAAATGATTTTTTTATCTATTGAACTTACAAATATTCTATAAAGATCTAAAATAAAATCTCACGATACAAAAATACGCCAAAAAAGCAAAACAACACACAGATTCTGCTTAATAGATATTACTCATGAACAAAATTAAAATACGCTATTGTAATAAGGAGTTCTTGCTATTTGTCTAGTATTCTGAGGTACATATTTAATGTATTATCATATTGCTTTTTGTGCAACATGAAATTTACAGCATCTCATAACTAAAAACAGAGTTGCGAGAGCATTGCATAAAGTCCATAGAAAAACAGCGCAGATTTTTGCTAATTTCGTACACATGTTTACGTAAAGAATATGTATTGAGGTAGCACTATAATTCAGAAAATAAAGAGACTGCAAGAGAAAAGATTTTTTTTTACAGCAAATACTTTTGCAAATTAAAACCGCATAAATATAAGTTTATTGCATGTAAATCGCACATGAAATTGTTTCTTATGTGTCCCCACACACTTGTGGCACCAAGTAAATGCTTGAATTTCCAACCAGTAATAAAAAGCTTGTTTTGCAAAAATAAGAAATTAAAAAAAATAATTTTTATGCATTAAATTCAATCAATATATTTATTGCACAGACGCCATTGCACAAAATCTCAAGAATTGAGTTGTACCCCAAATTAAAAATCCTCCATTTATGCCCATGCAACTTGATGTGAGCAGGGATCCCAAAGACAAGGCTGGGCTTGGGTAACAAAAATTTAGTGGGCCCCTTTTACACAGAAAAAAATGGTATAGTGAATTTTTCTCAACCCCGTAAAAACATTATGCTATATCCCAAGACTAACAAAAAAAATATTTGCTCAAATTGCATACAAAATCATATAATACTACAATCGAAAAAACTAAAAGGTGAATAAATCTAGTTACAATCAATAGCACCAAATTGGTATGTTACTAAAAAATACCTTTGACATTTTATTAACTATTATGTTTTAAATTATTTTTTATTTATGTGCTCTTAAGACACTAATAATAATATGTAAAGGCTAGTAGAAAAAAATCTCATAAGTGTTTTGCGACCATGAACAAGTTTTTTTTTTTTTACGTAATAGTTGTCCATATTGGTTTTTTGTAGCCATAAACTTAAATCTAAACCAAAATTAATAGATCGTTTAGATGCACAAGTTACGGAATACCCCCTTTTGTTTTTACGAGAATTAGCTGCTTATTAACCTTAATTTGTATAATGACGCAAAAATAAGTCATCGGCCAAAAGATCTTAATTGTATTTTATTATGCTTTTGTATTAATTTAAACAATTTTTTACTTTTTTCCGATTTTTTCAAAAAATTGAATGTGTAATATTTAAATGACATTAAGTCAACAATCAAGCAATTCATTGGTGATGTAATAGATTTTTACATTAAGACTTTCTTATAATAAAGTTTTTTTTAATATACTCCTACGCTGTGTTTTACGCTTATTCTCCATTGACGGTTATATGCGTCAAAACTAAGTCTACAACAAGAAATTGAATGTTTGCTGTGTTTATGTAAGTAACTTTTTTGTGCAATTCTTATATGCTAAGCTTTGTGTAACTTTTTCCATCTGAAAGGTTCAAAATTTAAAAAACATCCACGAGAAACAAAATTTACAACTTAAAAGTAATCTTTATGGCTTGGCGTGCAGGTGAAAATTTGTCGTAATGACTAAGAGTCACCCTAAAGTTTTTT
>JAQFYM010006064.1:0-12260 GCA_034694785.1 Agrenia bidenticulata
TTATTTTATAATATAAAGAATTTTTATGTAAGGATTTCCTTAAATGTTAAGATTAAAAAAACAAATTTTGAGTTTTTTATTGTCTAACAAACAAAAAAAAAATAAAAAAAAATAATAAATTTAAAATTCATTATATCAGTATTTTTGTAAATACAAATTGGGCCTAACGCGAGAACGCAAAAAAAACAGACGTAACAACACAAAAACTGACGGGGAATGATATACTGTTATAATCGACCATTTATGCTATACGACGGCTCAGCGTTAAAATTTGTTATTTTTTATTCGTTATTTCTAGATTTTCTTCACTTAACTAGCCTTAAAATCATTATAATCTTTCGCCATTGTTTTTACAAATGTAGATATGTAGAGCATAATAAAAAAAATTGTGATTTTAAGTTAATTGTCAAATAAAAACTAATAGCTTATTATAAATACAAAGCTATAAAAAATTTATACTAAAAAATCGCAACCTTACAGAATATGACAAAAAGCAAAGCTGGCATGTAATTAAGCTCAAACTTGATCTCTGAAATCTCTAACCATAATGTATACTTTGTATATTTACTACAAAAAAAAGAAAATGAATATTTTTATAAATGCTTTTTATGTGTTTAAAACACATTTTTCGGTTTCTTTAACTGCGTGCACATTTTTTACAAAAAACCCCGGGTCCCCGGGGTTTTGAAAAAAGGAACAAAAAAATAACCCGGGTTTTCTTACCCCGGGGTTTTACAAACCCTATATATAACAAATAAGTGTTTTTTAAGCGATGAAAACGCCGGTCCACGCCAATTTCCGTATTTATAAAAAGTTAGATCGTATTTACTCTTATTTGAATACCTATCTTCTTTTTTTACGGCTATTAAATTGCTTTCTTACGCAAAAACATATATAACTATGTAAGATCGTTCTAGTGCGCACAATGCTACATTTTAGTTCTATTTCTCCATTTTTTTTCTAATTGGGATCTATTGCATTTCTTCTATTTGCAAAAAAATGTGTATAGAATAAAAGATAAAATTTTAGGTCTAGAAAAAAAGTCCTATTATTTTTTACCTCTGGCTTATTATCGAGACTATACGGTAATCAATAAAAAAATCAAATCAGCGTGTTTATTTTGTATATTGCTTTTTATATTGCTTTATTTAATTTATTATCCATAATTTTACCTTTAAATTTTTCGCGCCCCAGACTAGGACCCCTATAATGGACACCCCTTAGGTGTACAAGCACTGAATATAGCAACTATATTAATGTAAAAAATATGCGATTCTTATAATATATAAAGATCTACCGAAAAAAAAAAAAATGTTTTTCTTCTGTACGTCAAAAAAAGTTAAACCACCGCGCTACAAAAAAAAAATGACAATGCGAGCTGATAACAATATCTATTTACGTTTTCTTATAACAGTCGCTAAATATTAATATTTTTTTTCTTGTGAAGTTAAATTATATTATTAAAACAGTGCATTAAAGTAAGTATTAAATAAAAGCCATTTTATCAATAATGATAAACACGAATCTTACTAGAAGTACAGTATCCCCATGGCTTTTTAGGTCGGCCTGTTTATTTTTGATTCCGTAAATAATATCCATATTGATAAATATGGAAAAAGGGTTTAATACCTTAAAGTGCCGAAAATAAGGCAATATTGGTAAATAATTTCAAGCGGTAAAAAAGGTGCCAAAAATAAGGGCAACATTAAAAAAGGCACCAAAAATAAAATCAAAAAAAAATAATACATTTTATAAACTGAATGGTATAATAGCAATAAAAATTCTAAAACAATATAAAACATTTTTCCCATCGTTTTTTATGAATCACTCCCTTATATCTTCGTAGGTTCGTATGCAACATCAATTTTAGCTGCTTTAAATGCCTTTTTAATGGAATCGGGATAAATGTCTTAAAATGTATCCTTCACCTTGTTAACAATAGAAGATTTTAAAGGGCACACTATTCATGTATCTTGTAACCTTTTAATTGTACTGGTTATCGAAAAAGGCTGTCATGTAAGACTTCATAACTTTATTCACTACCAAGTCTGGTGGCTGCAAAAAATCTGTCATGCCTGCGGTAATATAGCAATTTGATAAATTGTTATACTGATGAGCTTCTAAATATCAGGTTCCCCCTATACGGTAAATTCGTCCATAAGGAAAAGCTTTGTTCGTTGTACGTTCAGGTAAAGATTCTATCCATATTTTCAGAATATTTCGATCCACCCATGCACTTGATTGTAATAAATATCACGCATGTGGCTTTATTTTTTAAAGGTCTCGTGTTCTTCTTTATCCTTTAAAAATTAAAAATGGCTGTAAAATCTTCCCATCTGCTCTTATTGTTACGACTTTTGTATATCTCGTCTTTGATGTATATTTTTTTTACAATTAAAACCCGGCGCGTTCATCTAGCCTCAATAGTATATTCAGAGCAAAATCAAAATACACAGCCGTTTTGTCGTATTTGCAATTTCCGTAGCGGTTTAATCATGTTGCTGTACTCAGAAATGGGCAAAAGAATATTCTCAAGAGACTAATCTTAATTGGTTGGTAATTACCCGAGAATATTCTCGACCCTTGATTTTGAAAATTATCATTTGCTAATTTTCTTGCTGTTTTCTTATTTTTGTTGTCAAAAAAATAGCAAAGAAACCAAAAAACACTATATAAAAAAATGTCCTTAAAAGAAAAGATAAAAAAGCAGTCGTATACATCTTCAATTTTAGTAAGATAATATGATTGTTTTATTTTAAGTTTAACTTAATGCCTTACCGTGTATTACCGTATAAAACTATTAACTGATAAACTGACACTAGATAAAAATTACAGCAGACGCTGCGTTTGTAATATACAAGCTCGTTGTAATGTCAGGTGCGTAATAAAAAAAACTCGGTGTTATACAAATAAAATAAATGGGTTTTAAATTTTTAAAAGTATGTTAACGAAAGAAAAAAAGGAATTTGTTATCCTTCATAAAAACATCATACTGGCCTGCGGTATAAATTAACACAAAAATATTTGTGAACACCTTTTTACTTTCAAAATCCCAAAAAAAACGTTATTTTTTAGCAAAACTTTTAAATCCATTGTATATATCGCAAAAAAATGGCACTTCGTAGGTGCTGTTTAACACAAGAAAGTGTTTATAGAATTGTTGATACTGCACTTATTTTTTATTATACTATATATATCCTTTAAAAAAGCTTTACTGGGTTTTTTACGCAGTGAACACTTTCTAAAAAAACAGTTTTGTAGATAACATTATTTCGTCTGTAGAAAAGGATATAAAGAAATATGTATTTGGGTATAAACAATTAAAAATATAAATGTAATGTATATATAATACCCCAATACATGCAGAGGCGAATCTAGGATGCCAATTTTAGGGGTCGCAAAATTAAAATGGACTTTAAAATCGTTAAGACTTAATATTATAATATTTAAAAGTAAAAAATCGTATGATAATTGTTTATAATTTGTAAATATGCAAAATCATATTTTAATTTTTTATTCATGTAAAAAAAATGAGGGCCCATAAGACCCGAGCCCATTGGTCAGCGCCCCCCTCCCCTTCAGATCCGCCTATGAATATAGGTTATTTTTTTAAAATCTTAAATTATGTAGAACCGATTTTTCTCGTTTTAATTGGAAGTATGTACTTTGTGTATCAATACACCATTTTTAGTATAAACTTTAAAATGTAAAACAGGTTATTAACTACACTTATTAATTTTAAAATCCATGTAATATATGCGAACTTTTTATAAGAACATTATTTGCATTCATGTCTTTTTTTATTCAACATCAAGATCTTTTATCTTTTTATGATTACTTGTAAAATAACTGAAACATAATTTACGAGTAAAAATTCATGTTTGATTCAAATTTACTTTAAAGGCTAATATTAAGTCACATTCGTTTTTAAAAAAGGTTTTGTTTTCTATTTACCCAGATTTTATCATAATGGTTGATCTTAAATTTTTAAAGGAGCAAATTGACTGAATGCCCTACTTATAAAGAATCTTAGTTTGTAATTTTTTTTGCCTCGATAGTAAAAATTTGTAGTATAAATATGCTGTGATATTGAATTTCCGTATAAAAATAGCAAATTTACGCTTATATGCGAAATTCTCTAGTTTTGGTTTTTTTTTGTTAAATCTTTTGTGATTTTATGCCATCTAGAATTCATTGTAACAAAAAATATCTGAAAAAGATTATTCACAAATTACCGTTACCGAGAATATTCTCATGAATATTCTCCATATTTCTAAAGGTGAGGCTCTGCCCATCCCTGGTTGTACTACGTCTGATAATCTAGCAATAAAATTATCAATTGTTTATTATCCACCAAAGCCATATGTCTACTTGTTTTTAACTTCCTATATGAAAGATCATATATTTCCATAAATCCGGACTTTTACTTTCGGCTGCATTTTGGCATAACACCAGTTTCTGCCTTGGATTTCTGTCCATAAAAATGTTTACTGACTTATTATTCATCCATTTTTTTAGATACTTGAATTTTATCAGCTCTCAACCCCTGGATTCTTCCAAAAAGAGCCTCCTTTATATCCGGATACAACGGCTTCTTGCCACTACCATCTTCTACCGCATTTAAATCTATATTCATAATTTGTTTTACACGTTTGACCCATCTCTGCATTTTCTTGACCCATCTCCTCATATTCTTTACTGGAATGCCTTTTCTTCTCACTAAATTTGTTATTGTTACTGAGGACTTTTTAACTCTTCCCAATGTATCTTGGTATCGTCCACGTATTATTTCAGCGCTACAAACTCCTGCTTATATGCCCCTGTCCCGCTTCATTTTGTTCGTCATTGCATATCTCTCTCATCTCCCCCTCCGGCATCTCCATCATCTCCATCTCCTCCTTATCATCAATCAACATTTCATATAAATCATCATTATAATACATATGCCTAAATTTTCTATCGACTATATGACTAACAAATCTAGTAGAATTTTACTTTTCCTAAGATAGTATGTTACAGTGGATGCTGTCGTGTGTTAACTCACAATCGGTTGAAATCACCAAGTCCTCGATCCTAATTGATTTCTGGGATAAATCTATCAGGTTTTCAGTTGGTACTGATGCATCACGCAAACAACTAAGGGATTTGCCTATTTAAGGGGTATTAAATATGTTATTGAAATTTGACAAAATTAGTTGAAAAAACGCATGTACCGAAAATAAGCCCATTTTTTAAAGTCAACTGAATTATCGGCACTTTACGGTACTGAAAATAACTGCAAAATTGTTTAATTAAAGAACTTCTTACTAATTTTTGACTACAATAAGCAGAGAGTATACAAAAAAAAATTATTATTTGTTTAGTAAGTAGCAAAGACGCAATCGATTTTACATTGCTTATAGTACATATCAGTCGAAGTAAAGTTTTTAAATTCCCTATAACAAGAAAATAATTTTTTATAACTTTCAATTTTTTATAACTTTTAGAATTTACTACGATTTTTTTGTCATTCCATAGTGGTATTATATAAATTTGCACAGATGAAAAGCAATATATAAAAGAAAATTTCTTATATAAAATATAGTTTTTTAAGATTTATGCTTAATAATGTAAAAATACTATTTTTAAAAACCATAAATTCTTTTTTTATGAATAAAATACGGTGAAAATTTTACACAGGGTAGTGCTGCATAATTTCTGGTGTTATATGGCTTTTGTAGTCGTAAATTTTTTATTTTAAGACCCTTTGACTTTTTGTGTAAAATTGAATATTTTTGTCGCCTGAGTGATATAACTGCATTTCAATTTAATATATAAGCATGTTTTAATAGTTGAATAACTAAATGATAACGCTCTTAAATACCCGCGCTCCATATAGTGTCCGTATGTCTAAAAAAAAAGTTTTTCAATTTATTTTACGGGTACTTTTATATAAAATCTGCATCAAAGTAGTATACGTAAATACATTTCTTAAGTGCAGATTTTTTCCTATGTTAGATACATGCAAAAAATAATCGTTTTTGTGTAAAAAAATAATTTTTGTATTTTTACATTTTTGAATTTTTGCATAGTAAACCCCGTGATAGATACCGACTTTAAAAAACTACGAATACTAAATAATAATATTCCGGATATTGAACCATTTTTTCCTTTATTGTATATGTTAAGAATTGTTAAATATTTACTCCAATTATAATTTGATATTTAATAACAAAAATAAGGCATATCTTTGTTCGATTTTTGTCATATTTCGTTTCTATGAATTTTTTGTATTTTTTAATGCTCCCAAATTATACATTTAAAAGCAACACTGACAAAAAAAGGCCCTAAATATAATGTCCCTATATAAGGCCAATAGAGGTGGGAATTATTGCCATTATTTTTTCCTAATAACAATTTTTGCTATTTTTAGTTTATTAAAATATATAAGTACAAATCTTATTTATTGTCTATTGATGCATACTATAATTGTTATTGTTATTTTAGTCTGAAATGTAAATGTGCATATGTGTGAAAAAAAAAAGTTCAAAGTTTTAAATTTGTAAATTGCTTATATACTGATTGTAAACCTTTAATCATTTTACTTTTGACATGGTAATTACATGTGAACCGTGGGAGATAATAACCCGAACCAAAAAGACCAACATCTGAAAAACTGGCAAAAAATAAAAGCCCGAAACAAACGAATTTACAAATTTTTTTGCACCGCTGTTATTAAAAAATTGGCACCTTGTAATTTAAACGCAAAAAAAAAAGAAACGGGACTATTTTATCAGTTTTAGGTTAACCTGACATTTTGACTATATTTATTGCAGTCCAATGGCCTTACTAAAAACAAAAATTTAACTATTGTAGTGTAAAAATGACAATATAGCACAAAATTTACACATTGATGACTTCTTGGTGATTTATATTGCAGCATATGATATGTCAACTAGTGAAAATATAAATAAATGTACTTACTTTTAAAAAGATCAGGAACAAGCGAGGCTTTAATTGCTTTAACAAAACATTTAACCTAAAATTTGTTTGATTATAGTTGCAAATTTGTAATTTTTACTGTGTGATTACAAATTTTTGTTTCTACGTAAACTTAAATCATTGATAAAAAAAATACGCCTTAAAGATACCGACCGACCTGCAGTAATAAAGTATAAATGACTGGTTTACTGACAGACTTTTAAAAGTAATCATTTATATACTATTTTTTATAGATTTTTTAAAGGCGAAAAATTTTCATTTAAAGCAAATTTAGAAATTGCAAATCATTTGTTTTCGGCCTTTGGATTTTTGTGGCCTTTTTTATGTTTTGGTGTTTTTACTCCGAAAACTGGACCGTTTATATTCTTCGCATGCAACGGCATTTATAGCTAGTTGCATCTAAAAATAAAAGAAAACAAATACAATATACCAGAAGCAGTATATGAGAATAGACACTGTATTTTATATCTGTAATTTGTTTAAAATGAAAATTTAAAAGGATTTTTAAGTAACAAGCTCTATAAGACAATAAATTGATTTTTGAGTTTTAGGCGTAAAATGTTTATTTTCTACATGCGAACAAAAGTTTTTTTACTATCTAATATTGTTATGAAAAGGCGTTGTGGAATTTTTTTTTGTGCAGGTTTACTAAAGCTTATTTATATTTTACATATTAACAAAAAATGCGCTCAATCAATATCACTTGCTTCAAATGATCTGACATAAAAAATTTAGAATATCTAGACTAAAAAAATACATTGAATACTTATATGTAAAATACGGAGCCCGGTGTTCTGTAAAATTTTCGTATTTTTAAAGTTTTCGTTCAGATGTAAAATTTTCGGAAAGTCAATGAAAGCGATTGTATTAAAAATTCGAAAAAAAATTAAAAACAAGTAAAAAAATACACAATAATTTTGTTGGTACGTCATTTTTTTCATAATCACCAATTCAAAAAACCCTAAAAACTAAAAACACGCAAAAAATACGAACAGGCGGCAAAAAAAATCAAATAAAAAAGTACGCAGACTAAAAATATGTCTAAAAATTATCATTTTTTTTTTAATTTTTTTTTGTTACAAAAAAATGCAAATAAATAAAAAAGATGCTCAATAATGCAACGTGTTCTTTTTCTGTTTGAATATTCGTTTTCATATATTAAATCGCGGTAATTTTTAAAGTCAAAAATTTTACTGTAAAATTTTTGTTTTGTCAAATTTATTTTGACAACTTTAACGGAAAATAAAATTGTTAGTAAAATAGGGATTAAAGTATACTTACTGGTACGAACCAAGTCACGTAAAAAGACATAGATTAAATTAAGACCATTAGCGTCAGCAGGTATGAGAGGGGCACTTTTCTTTCACATGAAAAAAAATTGCAAACAGATGTAATGTTAGAAGGTTTTTTTATCTCTTCTTAGGTATTTAAAAAAAAATAAAAAAAATCAAAATCAAAATTTTTATATAATATTTTAAAGAAGGAAAAAGTTACTCTTTTGTTTTGAGGACATTTTTATTATAAACCTTTTTACCTGGATAAAAAAGCAGCTGATTGATATTATACAACCCTATGCTTTTTTACATATAAAGTAATGTTCCCAAAAACGTTTTGTGTATTTAAGCACAAAATTAATAACAAAAATGCATAAACTATATTGTTATTGCAACACATCCCGCTTACTTACAGATAGACATATTTCAAATGGCAAACTACATTTTTACATTTTATTTTACAACAAACACACATACTAAAAGTAAAGATTGTGTTACTCACAATGCGTTTAAGCAAATAATATTTAAAACATATTTTTATGTCAACACATAGTACTTTCTGATTATTTTAAAAAATAACAAAATGAATGGCTTAAAATTGTTTATGTTTTCTAAACTAGGCAATTTTTTTCGCTAATCAATTTTTTAAAAGAAGTTAATCGAACCATAATATGGAAAAAATATTTTGATAACGATATTTAAAATACTTAAAACATTTGAATAAAGTTTAGGGTATTAGTTTTGCGACTTTGAGATTCATGAGTCAACAATTAGAAAAAAAAAATTGGCCCGTAAGATCTCAAGAATCGTGAGATATGAAGATTTCTCAAATCTCAGAAATTTGCAGACACCCGAAAGTAAAAGAAGCAGTAAAACGATTAAAGAACGGTAAATTGTATAATGGTGGTGTTTTTTTACTAAAATGTTGTAACTGGCATGCATGCTGACACAAAAACACATACTATCATGTAAAAACTAACAACCAGGCCTGTTTAGTGATGTAAACTATAATTAAACACAATGCGAAAAGTTATATTTATGTCTGCAATTAGGTTGCGGCTCAGTGTACAAACTATACAACGCAAAAGTTTATATTTTATAATGCTTTAAAACGTTATAAAACGTATATATTTTCTACTTAATATTTGCAATGTATTCTTTACATGTATAATCTTTCAAAATAAAAAGTCAACATAATGTTTATTTTATATAGCACGTAAACTAACTTAAGCATTTTTTTGTATTTTTATAGCTGTCGGTTTGTATTTAAGGTTTGGTGTTTTGTTTACAACAAATCCTACACAATATTTTTAATAAGTTAGCGGACATTTAAACTGTAAAAATATTGCAAAATACACATTGAAAAAACTCTATCATTTCTAAAAAATAGTATATGCAAACTAAAAAACTAACGAGTTTGTTTCTATTTCAAGTACTGATATGTTTTGCTTGCACTGCTACCGACATAAAAAAATTATTTACGTATAATTTTCTTTGTAAATAGTTTTTCGCACATGACTTTAGAGATATATTGGGATTTGTACGTACTTTTTTATATAAAATAACTTTTGAGATTCGAGATTTGCGAGACAAGACCCCCTAATTTTAATTCTTATGCAATTATGAATTTATACTTTTACATTTTAGATCCTGTAAATAAAAAAAAACGAAGATTACATAAGTTTTTTTTTGTTAAATTTGTCAAAATTATTTTGGGCAAAAAACAAAAATTTTACAGTAAAATTTTCGTTCGCTGTAAAATTTTCGGATTTAAAAATTAGCGCAGATTAATATTAGAAAACAAATGTAAATATAAAAAATTAATATTATGCTTAGAAGAAGCATTTTGTAGTTTAATCACATTTTTTTGTAACAAAATAACTTTTAATGATTTTTTTTTGCAAAAAAAAATTGTATAAAAATGTACTAATTATACAAGGTCTAGTCTTTGTACTTTAAAAATTTTTTTTTTGTCATTAGGTATTTTTTTAAGGTATCTTTTAGTTTTAAGGGTTATTTCGTTCCAATTTTTTATTGTAAAAAATAAAAAGTATAAAAATATTGTTAGTTTTTCCATTTACGTACCTCTTTATATGTTTATTTTTTTATCAATTGGTTTTATTGACTTTCCGGAAATTTTACAGTAGACACAAATTTTACAAATACGAAAATTTTACATGACACCGGGATCCCGGGATTGCAAACCCTAATTTATAGATATAAAGAACCCCTTTAGGTAAACTGCATCTGCAAAAATATAAAGATAGCAAATAATCCTTGTAAATTTTATAATTCTGTACCTTATGGTTTATGTCTACTCGCTTGTTATAGAAAGTTGGATTACTAGATTTATTGTCATAATTATGCAAAAATATTGTCAAATAAACAAAAAGTTTAGGTTCTTGTTTGGCATTTGAAAGTGCTCGATTTTTGTTTTCTGTGCATGATCTTTATCAAAGAAAAGGTCAATGTGTTTTTTATGTATTTTGTATTATATATTTTTATTTTCGACATATCTCAAATTCTTATCATGCGCGGCTAAATTTTATTTTATATAATAATGATAACGCTATTTTGTTTTTAAAATAGTATATAACAATCAAAATACTGTAAACTTTTGTCCTAAGTTGTCATTAATAGCACAACCGTCTTTAAAAAAAAATATTTTCATATTAACACGACTAGAACTTAAATATCATAAAATCTACAACAATACAAATACGAATATTCCTTCCAGTCTTTTTGTCTAACAAAACGAATACCGAATATCTTCAAGACAGATCGAATACACTCCTTTTACCGAATACAAATTATTCGGTTCCAGCCCCTAATGGTGATCATATTGGGTTGGAATCAAAAAAAAATCAATATTAATAATTTCGAACTATTTTAACCCATATAAGGATATTTTACTTAAGATTTTAATATGCTACGGTCATTCTGTAATCTTTGTCGTCAACTGGCATATTTGTATATTTGGTCTTTTCTATAAAAAATATGTGAATTTTTGTCATATAATTCCCAGTCCTAATAATAAAAATGTTAAAGCGTTGTTAACGTTGTCTTTTTTTCTTTTTCAGTGGAATTTTCCTACAGGATAATTTACATACAGAAAGTCTAAAAATACACGTATCTATTGGTACTTATACTAAACACTAGGAATTCTATAGTTTCTAAAATTATTTACTATAAATGGGTACTATATTTAAATAAAAAAAGTATTTTTCTAAATTTACAAAAAAAGTGAAGTATTTATTTTTATTTTACTATTACTGTTGTTTTTTTAGTAGATTTTTCTACTTTTTAATACAATAATGATTTTATTATACCCCCTCTGTGTTTTTTTTTACGATTTATCGTTATTAAAAATCTTAGAAATTTATTTGAAGTATAAAAACGGCATGTAAATATATCTTTTTGTTTTTTGATTGCTATTTTTTATACATTTTAAAAAGATATTTTTTTCATAAGAACTTTATTACTTGTAAAGATTTTATCAAAACCTATATTTAACTGAATTTATAGAACTTACCGGATTGATTTTTTGTGATTTTCATGTAAGCTTTTTTTCGCACTTAAAGTACATCCAATATATACGGTGAATTATATACCTGTATAATAATTTGCGTTGATAAATATCCAATACATATATTATACACAAGAAATCTTTATAAGACTGCTTTTTTTTCCTGTGTACTAAAAATGAACGCAAACATTTAAGCTTAGTCTATCTGACACAGACAAGCATAATAAAAGTGATGGAATTGACGCAAAAAAAATCATTTTCAATATCTTGTTTGTAATTTTTCTGTCGTAAGGATGATGTTTGATGAGGCCTGGTATGCTCGTAAGTAAAAGACTTAAGATACAGCATTGCAGCTAGGGTTAGGAATTCGACTATTCGACTATTCGAATAATCGAATAATTCGAACTGTTTTGGGGTATTCGAATATTCGAATTTTCGGAAAAATATTCGTAGTGTTTTTTTCAAACATTTTATTTTTA